>CM061532.1:41717221-41906854 GCA_030545055.2 Neoaliturus tenellus | reverse complement strand
TAAGCCGGGAGCCGGCCGCCACACCAGGGGATCCAGCTAGCTGTTGCCAACCTTTCAACACCAAGTCCCTGCGATTCCCTATGCCCTTCAACCATCAGAAATAGTTGCGCTCGAACAAGGATAAACGGGAGTGGAAGAAGTTACACGCGCGATCTTCAACCCAGTTTTTAACTGCTATCTACGTTAACCAGCGCTTAGAAGATACCTGACTACCTAGGCACAAGCTCTCAAACCGTCTCTTACATTTTTAAGTTCTATTTATTAATTTCCATGCCACCCTATCATTGTAGCATATTAGAGAAATTAATTTCTTAAAATGAGTTAAATGTGAAAACAACATTATGAATTTCATCATATATTACTTTTTCATTTTGTCATATTTTTGGTGTGGAAAAAACATTTAAGGTTTTACTTTTTTATGTTTTTGACATTTTTTGTGAAATTTTTTTACATTGCGTTCTGTGTGTTGACAACGGTAGGATTTACCAGCAATGACAGCTGTTAGCCCAAAGTTGGCTATGCTTGAAAATGCTGATGATAACTTCCCAACAATCAGTGGTTGGTCCGACCCCTAATATTGGCCCATTGCCAACCATATTGGAATTTTTTCAACGGTATTATTTTCTAACAATAGCCCAAGGTTGGATTTTTTTAAAATTTTTGGCTAGAATTACCCGACAATATATATTTGTTGGGCAAACTTCAAAAAGGCCAAACCAACCATTTTCCTAAAACCCCGACCATAATATCCTATATATTGGCCCTAGATGTGTGCTGCTAGGATTGGTGTCACGTTGGTAGGAAGATAGCTATAATAACCTTCATATACCCCCACATTTAAGGAAAAATAAGGAGGCAGAAAAGATTATCCAGAATTCTCTGTGACAATAATAACTGGACCTGAGGCTCAAGAGACCCTAGAAAGTAATATTCTCAATCATAATTCGATTGACCCCAATAGGCTAATTAATTAAGGTGTCAGGAGTCCCTCAAGAGTTTTTTTTTTGTAGTTATTATAGTAATTTCATTTACTTCCAATCGCCCCCAATTGACAAGAGCCCCCCTGTTCGATGGATATACTGAGATCGTGTCTCTGTGTGTCGTAGAAGAAAATTCCGATTTTCAGAGACGAGCATCTCATCCAGATAGGTTGTTGGGAGCCCTCAATTGACATACAAACGAGCGCCTACGCTTGATCTTCGGAGACCAGAACCTGATCTGTGGAGTGTGGAGATGAGAGCCCTTGATCGGCGGTTAAACGCGCTTTTGATGGACGAATACGAGTGCCTCTGATGATGGTCCCCAATTTTTAGAGAAGTTCTCCTCATCTACCCCCCCCCCCCCCAACCCGTTTTTGATGTCGTGGTTAATTCGGTGTTGGCTGCAGCGGCATAAGTGCCGGTCGCGTCGTCCAAGTCTGTAAATACCTGTAAGAATGCACCAATCGTAGGCCTCAGTAATACACAGTTCTCTACGATAAGGAGGCAGTGGCAGAGCATCATTATTATTTGGATTTAGGCTATAAGGTTCGCGCTCTTTGAAAATATTAACCAATAACATGTTTTTTTTTTTTTTTTTTTTTGACAAACATTTATTTACAATCTGTTCAGGGTAAGATTAGAACAATAAGTAAATTGGATGAAAGAATTATGACATGAGTTAGTCCCTATTCAACAACAGAGCTAAACAAAAGTAGAACATATTATCAAAAACGGTAGGGAAGGTCCCATATAGAATGTCTTTTTAGACGGTACACTGAATCACTGTTGTCCATAAGGTTCATTGCCAAGTGGTTTGGATGATTGGTCAATTTTTCTTGATATCGGATACTAAATTTTGAAATTTCTTCTCTTACTTTAACAGTTCTAGTGTCACGATGTAGAATTTCGTTATTGACATACCAAGGGGCGTCCAGGATGCTTCTTAGGCACTTTGATTGGAATCTTTGGATTATGTCAATGTTTGAATTACTGGTGGTACCCCATATTTGAATTCCGTTAGTCCAGATTGGTTTGAGGATGACTTTGTAAATTAGTAATTTATTTTTTATAGACAGTTTTGATTTTCTATTCAAGAGCCAATTAAGTTTGTTAAATTTCAAATTTAGAGCCAATCGTTTATGCCAGACATGCGATCGCCATGTTAACCTTCGATCAACGGTGCATGCCTAGGTATTTAACCTCAGCAGTTTGAGGAAGAAGAACATTATTTAATGAGACTGGAGGACAAGTTTCGTGCCTTGTTGTGAATGTGACGTGCGCAGACTTTCGTTTTCGTTCACCTTTATCCTCCAATTTTGTAGCCACTCCGATAATTCATCCAGCTCTGCTTGAAGCAAGTCTGAGGCTTGTCTTGGGTCTTCATTTGAGGCTAATATAGCTGTATCATCAGCAAAGGTTGCTAACATTACATTGGGGCTTGTAGGTATGTCGGCAGTGTAGAGGGTATAAAGGATTGGGCCCAATACGCTTCCTTGTGGGACGCCTGCTCTAATTTCATAAAGTTGAGATCTTGAATCCTGGTATTTCACTCTGAAAAACCTCCCCGTTAGGTAAGACTTTATGACATTGTAAAACGTATGGGGGACGTGGAGTTTAAGTTTATAAAGCAATCCATCATGCCATACCTTATCAAAAGCTTGGCTTACATCCAAGAAAGCCGCTGAGCATTATCTTTTGTTTTCCAAGTCTTCTTTTATTACATTAACCACTCTGTGGACTTGTTCAATAGTTGAATGTTGTTGGCGGAAGCCAAATTGATGACTAGGGATTAATTCACCATCATCTATAATATTTTGAAGTCGTCTTAATAATAGCTTTTCAAAAATTTTTGAGGTTATCGGTAGAAGACTTATAGGTCTGTAGGATGTGGCTTGGTGGGCAGGTTTTCCTGGTTTTGCAACCATGACTATTTCTGATACCTTCCACTGTGATGGGAAATGCTCAGTTCGAAGGATTGCATTGTATATAAACGTTGAATAATTCAAAAGTGACTTTTATTACTTCTTTAACTACCAAATAATCATGTAAGTTTGAATTTTACTTATTTAAACTTATATAATTGAAATATTTGGAAAATAATTATCATCTAACCTCAACCATAGTTTGTTTTCAAAACAATTTCAAAATGGTAAACAAACATTTATTTTTATCCTACATCAGAATTTTAATTTTCATGAAACTGGTTATTTTCATCAACTGTGACACACAAAAAATGACTCAAAACCCATCCCACAAGAATGAACTGCTCTTTAAATATGTTTTTTACAACTTAGAAGCAAAAGAAACGGGTAGTTACAATTATGTAAAACATAGATTCTTTGGTAGAACCCACCATAATATTAAATACAAAATTCAAAATAGACCAGTTGGAGACCTCTCCTCCTTATTGATCTCTTTAATTATATTAGCAGGTGATGTTGAATTAAACCAATGTATACAGAACCGAATAAGTAGGGACATCCTTATGGGGAAGTGAGAACGCCGCCCCTGAAACACAGATAGCACCACCAAGATGGTAAGGATTTTGCTGATTGGTTGAATGGAAACAGATGACTAGAATAACATTACAGAGGTTTGTTATTGTTTTGATTTTTTGTAAACAAATATGCTCATTTTGACATTTGAGAGGTAGAAAGAGCGCTTCCCGTGACAGTTAGGAGAAGCAATCCTAGCATCAGCGCTTTATTTTCCTCTGGTTTTCGGGGGCAAAATTAAAATTTTTTAACATGGGATGTCCCTACTTAAACCCAGGACCCCGAAATACAAGCTTACAATCACCTAGGTCTGAGAGTGAAGGAGAAAACTGTCCTCACTGCAATAAAAGGGTTAAAAGATTAATATCACACCTTAGAGGATCACACAGAAATATTATAAATGAAAACTATGTAAATAAATCAAATAATGATATTTTAGTTGAAACAAAATCACCTGGTATCCAAACTATTGAAAAATTAAAAAAATAATGGTGACCCTACAAAACTAGAGTTCTCAAAGTTAAAACATGAAACAGGTCTGAATAAATTATTAGAGAAAAATAAGAAACTTGAGGAAGAAATTACTGAAATGAGAACTCTTTTACACTGTGTCAATAACAAAAACAATATCCTGGGAAATGAGTTAATACAACTGAAATCTGAAAACCAGAAACTAAAGAAGAATTTTAGTTCATATAGGCCTACTAGATTAAACAATAAAGACAATATCACTGACAAATGGGTTGATGACCGAATATTAAAAGCGTACTCTGACTCAATGTTACAAAATATTGAGCAATATACTGATGACATAATAATTATGAATCCCTCAGTAGTATACCAAATCAAACATGGTGAGCCCCAGGATATTGACATAATATTAGACAATTTGTCATTTTATGATAAAAAATAGGCATTTTTAAGTATAAATGACAGTGATGACCCTGATGAAATTGACAGTGGAACTCATTGGAGCCTTTTAATTTGTGAACCACAGAACAAAAAAGCCTAGGCCTACTATTTAGATTCTGTTTCAAATGCTAATTTGAAATCTGCCCAAAAAGTTGCTGAGAAACTTAATATTAATGTAGAAAATATCACCATATTGAAATGTATGCAACAAAAGAATGGATTCGAATGTGGCATTAATGTTATAGTTAACACTCGTCTTGTTTTATATGACATCCTAAACAACAGAAAAATTAAGGAATCATATGATATTGAGTTGTCCTCATATATTCCTAAACCAAGTCAAGATAACCTTATTAAGTCTAGTGAAACTAATGAAGTAGGATCTGTAAACAAAGGTTTTACACAAGAAGTAGGTGGAAATAAAGTATCGATGTCCCCAATAAATGATAAAATTAACAGTAGAGTGGAAATTTTCGGTGACAGTCATGGTCGTAAATTAGAGATCTCCTCGATGAGAAAATGACATCAAACTATCAAATTAAAAGTTTTATTAAACCTAGTGCAAAACTTTTAGACATAAATCAAAGTTATAAATCAACAGCAAAGTTACTTAACAAATCTGATTGTATGGTATTAATAGGAGGCACTAATGATATTGAGAAGAATACAAATGATAAAGAGATATATGAAGAATTAACCAAAACTATAGAAAACACAAAAACACAAATATTATCATTTCTGCTATACCTTTCAGATTTGATCAACCACATCTGAATTCAAAAATACGACATATTAATTCAAAAATTAGGAATATAGTAAGCTGCTATGAACATGCACAATTTCTACCTCTTACTGGCATGAGTAGAAAATACTATACCCGACATGGTCTACATTTTAATGTAGAAGGTAAAGTATTATTCTCACAATTACTTAAAAGTATAATATTTAAACACACAACCTGTTTTGATGTTAATGTTTTTACTTTACCGTCAGGAAGAGATAATTTTTTAGACAAAGCGCCGAAGTGGAGAAACTCCCTCTAGCTAAAATTACTCATTGTTTTTCAAATAATAATTGCTATGTTAATGAATTAAATAAATATAATTGTGGGCTAAATTTTCTTTTTTGGAATGTACAGGGCATTACAAAAAAAGTTGATCTATTAAATGTAATTTCAGATGAAAATAACATTGATATAATATGCATAGCAGAGCATTGGGTACTATCAGATGAAACAAACCACTTAAGTATTTCAGGGTACAAGAACTCATCAAACTTTGGTAGATCGAAAAGAATTCATGGTGGTACTGCAATATTCTTAAAAGATTGTATACAGTATAAGCAAATGGAAGAAATAAATAAAATGTCTGAGGAGATGATATGTGAAATGTCTGCAATTATACTGACTGATATCAAAATAATATTAATTTGCTTGTACAGGCCTTATACAAAAGAAAAAGAAAAACTTTCAAAATTTTTTTCAATATTTTATGAAGTATTAAGAATTGTATCAAGAATGAAGTATGAACTTATCATTGCGGGAGATTTTAATATCAATATGAACTCTAAAGATGAAGATCAACTTGAATTAAATGATATATTATGTAGTTTTGGACTTAAAAGAACCATTTTTGAAATAACAAGGCCGGGGAAAATAAAAGAAGGATCATGTATTGATAATTTTTTTACAACATTAAATAAAAACTTATGCCAAACCAAAATAATACATCCCATACTATCTGATCATGTTATAATCCTACTTAAAGTTTCCTTGGAAACATAATCAAGAAATTCTGAAAAATGCACAGTTTCAAAGAAGCTTTCTCGTTTAAGCTCACCATATAATACTATACAGTTCATAAATAACTTAAAAATTATTAACTGGGTGGACATTTACAGACAAAGTAACTTAGATGACAGCTTTGAATGTTTTCACAATTTCTTTATGAGTGCTCTAGACGCTGCAATGCCGTTACAATGGGATATAAATCAGAAAAACAGGTCTATTAGTAATAAATGGTATTCTAAAGAATTAAAAAATATGAAAAGCAACTGTCTTGAATTATATAATTTATCCAAAGAAACAAGAAAGGATAGTATTAAACAACTATATAACAGAGCTAAAAGTAATTACAAAGCCAAAATTAAAGAATCCAAGATAAAATACAATACAAATTATATTGAAAACAGTACCAACAAAATTAAAGCTATATGGACGGTAGTAAATACTCTGACAGGAAAGAACTCAACTTTCAAAAGTATTCCGAAACATCTTTCACCTGATGGATTTAATGATTTTTTCTGCAATAATATCATTAAGCTAATAAATGACTCAAAACCAGGTAAAGTAAATTTCAAGACGTTTTTAGAGAAAATTAATAAGAGTCCAACATCATTTTACTTTGAACACTTTACTGTTGAAGAAGTACACGAAACTATTTTAAAAATTAAGAACAGCAAGTGCTTAGATATATTTGGTGTAAATAGTATCATATTAAAATCAGCATCATATCGCATATGTGAAGTTTTGGCTTGTCTTTTTAATAAATGCATAGACGATTGTTACTAATATCCAAATATACTAAAAAAAGTTAAAGTCATTCCAATCTACAAGAAAGGTGAGAAGATCTATGGAAATTACAGACCTATATCAATTGTACCTACAATATCAAAAGTATTTGAAACATTATTGCACAAACAAATATCAAATTATTTTGAGACAAATCGATTATTTACAGATAGACAGTTTGGTTTTAGACAAAATAAAAGTACAATTGAAGCAGTCACATCACTCATAACTGAAAGTTTATTTGACATTGAACAGAATAAATTGATATGTTTAAGATCATATGACTTTTCAAAAGCGTTTGACACAGTATCACATGACATCCTTTTAGAGAAACTTTCTTATTATGGATTTCAAAATCAACCTTTACAACTTATTAAATCATACTTACTAGATCGAGACCAGTACGTTTATGCGAATGAAACCTACTCCGGAAGTAAAATTATTAATACAGGTGTACCACAAGGCTCTCCTCTTGGACCATTGATGTTCAATATATACTGTATACATCAATGACTTGCCATACATTAATTCAGGACCAAACATTCAAAATTTTCTGTTCGCAGATGATCTAGCAATAAAATTTAGTTGTAATAATCATGAAGAATTGGAGGTACTTCTATTACAAACAACAAAAAATATTACTAATTGGTGCTGTGCGAACAAATTATCCCTGAACAAGGAAAAATTTCAAGATATAATGTTTAAATCTAATTCAGGAGAAGACTATAAAGTCAATCAAAATTCAAACATACGTTTTTTGGGCATTTTACTTAATGAAAAACTTAATTGGCACGACCACATTAATATGACATCTAATAAAATATCTAAAGGATTATACACTTTAAAAAGACTTTCTGGAAATGTAAAATTTGAAATTCTTAAAACTGTTTACTATGCAAACATTCACAGTCATCTAAGCTACGGCACTTTAATATGGGGTGGAGAAAAATATTCAAAAAAATTATTTACATTACAGAAAAGAGCCATCAGAATAATGTGCAAATTAGAATCAAGAACATCCTGCAAAAAATTTTTTATTGAACATGAAATACTCACTCTACCATCAATATATTTATATCAATTGGCAATACACGCAAAGAAAAATTTATATCAGTATAAGAAAAATTTTAATGTACACGAACATAACACAAGAAATAAGGAAAAATTAAGAACAGAATTTGTAAAATATACACACACAAAGAAGAACCTTCATGAAATGTCAAAAAAAGTATTTAACCAATTGGATAAGAAGATGAAAGAATTACCCTTAACAACATTTAAAAAGAAGCTCAAAATTATTTTAATATCGAAATGTATTTACAAAATTGAAGATTTTTTTCATAAATTATAATATTAAGTAGGCCTAGAAACAATAATGTATAAATTGTATGATACATCCTTGGATGTCCAATAAAGTTATTATTATTAAAAACGTAATTGCTTTCCTTGGTAGCTCTTTCAAAACCTTCCCGGTAAGAAGATCATATCCTGGGGATTTAAATGGCTTTAGTTCAGTCTTGATAAATTTTGTTACTTCAGAGGGAGTAAATGGTTGAATGGGAAGAGATAGTTGAGTAGGTGCAGAAAGGAACTCTTGTATTTCTTCATCTTGAACATGACGAGTTTCATTTGGCTTGAAAACATCATACAGGTGTTTTGCAAATAGTTCAGCTTTTTCCTTGTTGTCTCTTGCCCACGACCCATTAGGATTGTAGATTGGGGGTATCGCAGTTCTTGGGTGGTTTAACGATTTCGTTATTCCAGAGTGAATAGTTAGTATCTTCCGTCGGCGATAGGTTTGAGGTGAAAGTATTAAATCGATCATTTTTAAGTTTATAGAGCATTCGTTTCAACTGTTGGGCGTGTCTGTTCAGATTATTTTTATCCCGTGGATGTCTTGTATTTTGCCAAATTCTCCGAAACCTTCAATAACATGTGTATACCAATAACATCAGAGGGAAGCGCAACGCGCAACACAAACGCATAGATATAAACAAAACATCTGGATTGGTTAAATGAAATGGCGGAATATCGCTTAACAAAAACGAACCAGCATAGTTTAGTATCAAAATAATATAATAATAATATCAAAATAAAATAAAATTATTTTATTTAATTTTAAACATTGTGCGTGCTTAAGAATAGTGCGAACGGTTTCATGTACAAATAGTCATGTTAATTTTGTAATAAATGTTGTAAGGAAATTTTTTAATAACCAAAATGAACAAATTTTTGTTTGACCAACAAACATTAATTAACAGCACGGGAAGCAACATAAATTGAAAGATAATCCATTGACTATTGATACTACGTAACCAAAGTCAATGATAATACCTTCGTGTACCACGCAGTCGCATGGAGAAGCCGAAACCAGCCAATTCTGACAGAAAAGAAACGTCCAACGTCCAAGTCCATAAAGTAACCGAAGCGGCGAAGCGTCCGAAGGACAAGACAACATAACCCTACTTTTCGATTGATTTGGAATTTTTAAATAAAAATCTGATTTTGGTGATAAAAGTGAGATTTAATATGTTTATTTAAATTAATGGTGAATGATTATTGCGTAAGGTGATGTCTAAGTCGATTATAAAACGTTCTCTTGAAATATTTGAAGAGTCTGTAAAAGGTAAACTTAGGTTTCATCCAGTTAGTGATATCCCAATTTTAGTACAATTTATAAGTTATTTTTAATTTGGAAACATAAGAGGGTGCAGTTTTTTAACTGGGCTACCACATTATCAAATGAAAATAAATCAACACTCTGAGTAGAAGTCTTGACACATGGTTCGTCCAGCTCACAACTTTTGGACTTTGGGTCTTACCTTCCCCACTGTAAACTTAGTTTTGTGTGTTGAATATTCTTGCAGTTTTTGGCAATTACCTTGTGGGGGTTAAGGAATTTAAATGTGAATATTTCCTATGTCGTGAAATAATGTAAAAGTAAGTTACTTACCGTAGCCTACATAAAAACAGAAGCAATAAGTTTTAACCGCTGTAGAGAATGAAACTAAAGTTAAGTTTTTAAAATGTAGCCCTGAAGTTTTTACTTGCTACTGCAGAGTCTGTCTCGGCTGATAGTCGTGTTCAGTCAGTGGTGTGGTACGAGTGAGCTGTTGGATGCACATTCAATGTAAATCAACAGGACTGTCCATAGACAAGCGGGGCATGAGACCCTGGGATGAGACGTGACCGTGCTCCCTCCCCCTCCTTCAACTTTAACCTAGTGGAACGAAAATTCGAGTAAAGTGCTATAATTTAGGCTCGAAAATGGGATATTTTAATTCTTAACACAATAAACTCATCGATGAAGGAAGGAAGCAAGCATACAGGACCTAATCAAAATATTTAATAATCAAACATTTTTAAAAGTTTATTTATTTTACAGTACAATTATTGGTTATTAACTTTCCTTGCTTTCATTTCTACAAAGATATAAATCTGGCTAAAATCGAGTGCCTTATTGTTTTGACTCTATCTCTAATAGCCATTTAAATCTCTTTATCATTGCTGACCCATAGTTAATATTAAACAGGTCTTTATTACTTAAACCACTAGGCGTATCATATAAACAATCTTTTAGCCTGAGCTATGGACACCAAAGGCAAGAGCTAAGTCAATGGAATGGAAAGCAATGCACGTATGGGGAAAGAGATTTGTAACATTAAGGGCTAACTTACAAACTTATTCAGAATTTTCACTGGTTGCAGTGGTAAACCTGAGAGGTTTGATTTATTCAACAGCTATAAATTAACTATATAGAGTAAGGTGACACCTCCATACAGGGTGTTTCAGAACTCCCTGTCAATATTTTAGGGCATTGTTCCTGGACCAAAAACAAATGTGAATATTATGGTAATAATGTCCAAATGCCGTTGGTCAGTTACCCACACAGCCGCCATTTTGTTTCTTACACATACCTACTAACTTAATTTTTATTTCCATAAATGATTGTTGGATTTACTTCATATTTGGCATGGACCTTTATCTCAACATTGTTCTAGTTTTTAAAAATAAAATTATTATTTTCTGATGTGTATTAAAAAATAGCGACCATTTTAAAATTTTAACTCAAATTTCTCAAAAATAGCAAATTTCATCAAAATTGTATTTGAGACAAAAAGCTTGAAAAATAAAGTTATCCAAACAATGATAACTTACCAATGATTTGTAAAGATCCTACAACAAATAGGCCTAACAGAGTTGTTGAGATTTTTCTGCAGAAAAACATAGATTTTGCATTATAATTCCTACAAATTTAGTAAAATTTCTTTAAAAAATCTCAATATCATCTACATTCAAAGGGCAGTTAAAAGCGCCATTAAATAACAGTATAAAGCCCTCAGAATAAGAGTAAATATCGGTTGTGATCAGCGGCAAAGAGTGTCCCCGACTTGCAATAAACATCCTTCTAATTGACGGTAAACAGGATCCCTGATTGACGGCAAAGAGAGCCCTCGATTGGAGTTAGTAAAGAGCTTCTGTATTGGTGTTAAAAAATGTGCTCTCCCATTAGTTGGTAATTAGCACTTGCGACTGGCAGTGAAGAGAGTCAACGATCAGAGGTGAGGAGCGCACAACGTCTCACACACACACACATACTTCACATTCACACAACAGAGTACCTTTTAATACCTTTATTAAAATTTATTGAGTGTAACTTGACACTGATTTTTTATTTATGTCTATAATTGATCTTCAATGTGTCTTCGCAATGGATAAATAATTGTTGTGCAAGTTTGATTAACAATAATTTATGAATAGCTTTTATTCTTTTTAATTCCTAGTAGCTTCATCTGATAATGAATTAGTATTAAAAAGATAATTTTACCATGGACTTCTTTTTGTAATTAGTAATGATGGCTGAAAGTTGAATGTTTCGAGATGTGGAAGCGGGGGGCACCCACGGACACTTGCCTAGGCCGTCAGAAAAACCAAGGGCCGGACCTGTGTGTTGTATAAAAGTGATGACACCACTAAAATTTAAACTTTAGAATTCGAAGACAAAATATTGGGAGTATTATCAGATTTACATAAAATGATCAATGTCTTCGAATTCCATCAAAAAGGTGACTTAATAGGTGAGAAGTTTCAATAAATGTTCTCTGTCTTTCAGACGATAAAGAAAAGCTCAGCCAGAAGAAGAAAAGAAAAGTAGTTGAAGACCAGAATAGCAGATTCACCAAAGGCTTATCGTTGGAGAATAGAAAATCAGTGAAAACAATAGATCAGATCCGCAAACAGTTAAATAAACAGAAAGACCAAACAGAAGATAACCTCCGAAAATTGGGTGTTTTAAGTAAAAATCAAGTGAACAAGGAAAAAACTTCATCAGTAAGTTTTTGACTAGATGTAGTCCAATACACCTTATTTCAAACACAGTACAGGCCGTTGTACGAGACGTGAGACAGTCCGCGCATGGGGGAGGGGAGCAAGAGGGCTGGGAGGGGTATGGAGTAGGAGTGGGAGGGGTGGCCGACAGTGTACTAGCCTGGCAGCGCACATTCGTCAAATTGTCATAGCTTAGATTTCGGTAACGAAATAACCATTAAACATGTTAGAAAAACCACAAAGTAATAATACAATACAGTTCAACCACCATTAAAAATAACTAGCCTATAAACAGTTATTGTTATTCATTTGATTCAAATTCAATGCTTCACTGACTATTATAGAGTCAATGTTTTTAGGATGTTTTTAGCGAACGGCACCTGACAAGAGCTAACAGCTGACTGGCGGTGCTGCACTCTAGCGGCGAGCGGGCGCGCATGCGCAATAGCCTCTTTTGCTCCCGCGCATCTGGTACACTGTCTCACGTCTCGTGCAACCAACTGTACATTAGAACGTCAATAATACGGATTAATTGGAACCGAACCTCATCCCGATTATCAAATAATCTGGATTATCAAATTTAGGCTACCTTAATAATATCCATTATGCACTATATCCAAACTATTACTAGATAAAACTGAATATTTCATCTTATTCAGTGGATTCCAGAAGTAGGATGATTTAAAAACATTTCTATCTTCAAATAGCCTACTGGATCATATGTTATTTATAGCAACATTGAATGTGTGCAGTAATAATATCAGACATTATTGAGATAAAAAAAAAATGTTGGATGAGCTTTTGAAATGTGGTAGTGGATAGTTTTATACAGGTACAGCCTTAATCTGTAACTTGACATTGAATGGAAAAATCTAAATTATATACTCACTCACTCACTCATCGGGGTATCAGAAATTCGACAAATGTCGGTAAAGTAGATCTCCTATATATCACTTACTACAGAGTGATTCCCAAGCGAGAACTAAACTTACCGACCTGTATTACTGAGAAAATTGCCAACATACTGGAAGTCGCGGATTACCAAAACACCCTTTTTAAGAAATTTTATAACATTAACCAATTGTGCCTTTATAGAAAAAGCGGTCTATTCACCGAGAGTAATTTCAATGTACAGGGAGTATCTGAAATTACCTCTCCAGACCGGAAGTCACTGATGTCAAATACAAACTCTCACTTTAAATAATTTTTTTAGTTTTACACGGTTTTTAAGAAAACTTAACAATTTGATCTTGTACGCATAATTTTAGCAGTTTATTGAATATTTGAGGCTGAAATTTAGATTTTAAGCAAAAATGTCTCGGCACAAAAATTTTAAATATACGTTTCGAGTATTTTAAATACTCTTTTAAATACGTTTCCAACAAAATTGTCAGTTTGGTCCAAAATGTTTTTTTATTAAATTTACAACATGACGGAGATTAATGAACATGTATTAAAATGTTTAGAAAACTAATCACGTGATAATTGATGTTTTATGATGGCATATTATTTTAAATGAGGTTCTTAGACATTTACATGTTTGGTAAGTTCTGTTATATGTAAAATGTTCAGACATAATATATGTTAAATTTCCCCCAGTTAAAAAGAATAATGTCATGCTATTTATTATTCTAAATCAGTATGATTAGGGTTTTAAAAATATTAAATTTTAAAGTTGCTTCAAAATAACGTTTGGTCCCCTCTGTATTGAAATCAGTGTCAATCAACAGATCAAAATATGTTTACCTACAACGGCACTATTTGTTTTTTTTTTTGTACAATTTTAAAAGAGATGCAAGGTTGGTGTGGGACACCCGGTAAGACAGTATCATATTTGCACGATAGTCCTCCCAAAAATTGGTTCTTTATTTGGGATGGCACTTAATTTCTAACGAACTCATTAGGAAGTACATCATTGACTTTACCTGATAGCATGCTAATTTAAATTTTACAATTCAACAAAAATTTTAACTAAAATAGCAGATTACACAATTGATTTATCTTTTAGTGCGTACTAAGTTAATGTTTAATTTAAAAAGGTGGCAGTACAGTATTTTCATTTAAAATAAAAAAAAGCTTTTTTATTTCCTGCCCCAGAAAACTATCTAATTTCAAAATTTAGCGACCAAACATTTTTACCCAAAATAAATATGACATTATTTTTTCTACTCTAGCGGCCAAATTATAACATCTGAGGCAATATTCGCGAACATCTTTCAAGTTACTACAAGTTTGGTTCTATGAATTTTTGCCCCCCAGTCCACACAATTAAACATAATTAAATGTTTATTTATTTTTGCGGGGAATTTTACCCCATGTAGATGTAATTTTACAACTACTATAATATTTTACTCAGAACCTTCACTTTGCACATAGACATATCTTGCACAGTACCAATATCAATTAAATTATCAAACTTAACAATTATCATGATGATTTTCAATATCACGTATTCTTCTTTTGACTGTGAGTCGGAACGAATTGCTATATCAAGCAACTGATTGTTTTACTTTGATTGTTATTTACTGACCTGGTCCTACGGCTAAAACATACGTCCTTTGATGTGTATGGTAATTTTAATATTTTAACCATTATTTAACATACTTTTGTTAGTAACTACTGTATTATTGTATTTAGAAGCTTGAAGTTTTTTTTATTTGCCTTGACAGTAATATTTTAGGTAATTAGGTAAATTTTAAAGTTTTACACCATTAAAAAATGAAATGAAGGAATTGTAATGAATGCCAATATATATTAATTAAACTAAAAATATCGTTCTTTTGCCTTCCTGTTTTGTGGTACAACCTACTTCCATCAAAACAGATATTTTTTCCCCACTTCCATTCTTTCTGAAATACACTCTAGTCATAAGTTATCATAATAGTATCTCCATTTTTTTTTACACATACAATTCTGATCGTAATACCTAGAATAATACATAATTAAGTATTATTCACAACTCTCAATTTTTTTATTTTTATTTTTTATATTGAAATGAGGGGAACTAAGAAGGGGATTTAAACGAAGAGCCGTAGGTTATTCAGCGAACACAATGAGTGGTATTGGAGTGGAGCCCTCAACTAGCCTCATTGCATGAGAGTTTTATAGTCATTTTTATAGTAATTACGGAATTAGGGTAACCAATTAGGGGGTGGACCCTACATCCAGCATAACCTAGAAATATTTACCTAGAATATTTACATATATTACGTAAATTATTATCATTTCCGCAGTTAAAATCTTGTTAGCAAATTTTAATTACGAAGGGGTACTAAAACCGATTCATAGCAGTTTTTCAAAGCTTTTTTTACTATTGATTGTGAATTTGTGTATTAAACCGTTTTGTTACTGTCTTCAACGTATAGCTCTTCCGTGGAACTAACTTATTACATACTTCACTTTTAATTATTCTACAAATTTAGGGCAACCCCTAAGGGGGCATGACGGCGGAGCCCCCATCGAGCAGTAGGCGAGTGTAACTATACTTTATGATGCACGCACTGAGTACCAATCAGGGTCAGTAGACTGACGCCATGACGTGTCTGCCGACTAGCGGGTGGCAAGGTACAATGTAGCAGGTGTTGATTTGGCTGTGTAACCTTACACACGCCCCCTCCTCCTTCCCCGATCACTAACCTACTCCTTGCAGTATAACCCCATCTCCAATAAAGAGCACAGTGCAAGGGAGACAGCATACGATGTCTTATTTCCTTCTTTACAAATCCGGATTATTGACGTTTTACTGTATTTTAGTATGGCGATTAGAATTTTCCATGCCTATAGTAGGTCCTATTATTGGATGAGTTTAAATCAATATAAACTTATTAGGTCTATTATTAATCATATTCTAGTAAAACTAAAGTTGTCTATTAAAAATACTTTTACCTGTACAAAATTACTATCTAGGCTTATTATCTTTGTCCGCATCATGTGGCTTTCTGAGCCTCGCTAGCATCTTAAGTCCAATCTCTGTGGACACATTCCTTGACATAATGCTCTATTAGGGATGAAACGTGGAACCATGTGGCATGCCTAATGAAGCCCATACTTATGTTGAGAAAAACTTATTTTGTAATGAATCATGAATATAAATACTTATTTTGATCAACTTTACTGATGACCAGCTATGGAATGGTCTTAAAAGGTTAACAACTAGTAGAATAACCTTTATTATTTGGTAAATAGTATCAAGCTGATCCCCTGGGGCTGAGGAGTAGCTTTATTTTTCTTGAGTGAAAGTCCGCTACTCTCGGTATTTGCAATATGGTACACTCCTCACCTTCCTCCTTTCCTCAATAAAAGTCTCTATGCTGAGGCCTATGGATGTGTTTTTTATTAATATTCATCAACAAAGTCATATTTGTTTAAAGAATTAGAAATGAGTTTTTGTAAAATTTTACTTATTTATTGGCATAAGTTAGAATACCTATATTTACTGTATGCATTAATGACCTCTAAAATGTTAGATAATTCCATACTGTTTGCGTATTTGTCTCTAATTTATATTTCTACAAGAATAGTCTTAATCTTTCTCGTACAGTCTATTCAATTGTAGAAGAATTCTTTTTCTTTTATTTTGGTCTAAATCCCAGTGTTTGGTCATTTTTAGATTTTCAAAAGAGGCAGTCGTTACAGGGAGGAACCAAAAATTGTGGAACGCGTGGAAGGAACAGTGTTTACAGAAGAAGACTTTGCAATGTTTGAGCGTGAATACGTTGTGGACTAGCAAGGCATGAACTCTTCCACCTACGGGACATTGTTGTTGGTGTGCTCAGTGGCATTTTTTATATATTACACACTTTGGGTCGTTGTTACTCCATTTTATCCTTCCCTTGCGGAACTCTTTCCTTCTGTCAGATATGCCCCTCATCATTCCAGCCATTTCTGGGACTATATTCATTGGCTCCCTTATGGTTTTCACTGTTGTTGCTTTAAACACCCAGTGAAAAAATTTGGTGTATGCAGTTTAATTTAGTGGTGAAAGTTTATTAGACTCATTGAAGGTTGAAGCAGCTATTGGTAAGTAATATCCTTTTTTATTCATAGTAACTATCTTTGTAAAATTAAAATTTTGTAAAATTGACGACTGATATATGCAATATTGTAAATTGTATCTATTCAGAAAATAAATGACTATGACTATGAGTATCTGTAGATTCTCACTTAATTTGACAGATATCAAACCACAATGCTGCATTATTGCAAATGCCGGTATAGTGGTAAAAGTCTATAAAACCTATTCAGTAATACCCCATAAACCCAGTGTAATGTCTAAAGCACTCTTGAGTTTGGTGTACCGGCACAGTATGTTGAGCTTCACAGAGCCGATGTTTACTTATCTAGACTGCATTAAGTTAGCCTATATTAACTTTCAGTGATGTTCGGGCCATGAAAAAGTGGCGTCACGAAGTGGAACTGCATTGAATTGCCTCAGATAACAATAGAACAAATAAAACTTAGTCTTATTCGCGACAATAAGGCAACAACAGCAAAAAGGCTGTTGCGAGATGACAGGACTGCTTCTTATAAATTAAATTTCAATATAGAAAACTCCTGGCAATATAGAAAGCTCTGCCATGATAAAAGATCACATGAAATTATCAATAGGAATATTTGAAAAAGTATGACTATTGGAGAGATGGATTGATAATTTGGTAGATTACATTGAGTGTGCAAATAGGCCTAGAGGCTAGTATTGTTTAATCTGGTTTTGATATTTCATCATACTAAATTAGTATTAGATGCTATCACATTATACAAATAATACATTCCAGGTAGGTTTAAAAAAGTTTAATATTCATAAACATTTATTTTGAGGATACTTGGTATTTGTTTGATTAGTTATTAGTTTTAAACGGTTCAGTAAAATTATGTAGACTACCTAATAATATGAACCTACGAGTTTTTAAAAAATGCTCCATACCTGAATCTCAACTTGCTAAAATGTTCACAAAATGGTTTACTCTAGTTTTACCTTGCCAAGTCTATTGAAATGTTAATAAAGTGACTCTTAAAAATTTACATTTTGAAGACTCAAGTTACAGTAAAAGTCATTAGATAGTAGGCCTATTGTGTAACGGGCCACTTGTTGACGTTGGTACACTTCTCAACTTGTTTCCTTCCATCAAAATTATCTTACAAAGAAAAGTAAATGAACGCTTTGTTTATTGAGACATGGTTCAGACTTTTTACATTACAGAATTATTTATTTTAGATAAACTTACCTTCCAAAAACCTTCTTCAATCAAGGTATAGGCCTAATACATCTGGTACATCAAGGTATTATTAGATAACTTATTTTGATTTTAGATTTATAAGGATTATACAAAATTCATTAGACATAAGGATTTTATTGCTTATATCTCGTTTTGTACAGTACTCTAACACTAAAATGACACTTTCTTTTCATTTGACTCAGTTAAAATAGTAGACTATAGGATATTCCCAAAAATAGAATCAGCCAATCAATACCAATGCTGCTTAGATATGGTGCCTATTGTAAAAAAGTAAAAATCTGCAAGTTGTCCCAATCATTGCAAATACCTAATTATTGCATTTTATTGTTAAAGTGAAGGAATTCTGTGGAGTATATTGGAAACACCTCTTCAATCTGAAATTTATTTACATTTAAAAGATTATACTGGCATATTTACAATTTAAAAGACCAAACAAAAGTTTTAAATAAACAAGTTTATTTAGAAGAAATTAAAAGATTAGTGTATCTCATTTCACGAGTCTCATAGAGTAGGCAACCACAGTAAAAAGCTTAATTCGGTATAAATAATGTAATTTTAAGTTTAACATAATATTCCCAAAGAACAATACCGTAATGGAAAAATAATTTCACAAACCAATTTCTTACTTCAAAAAGCCTATGGTACATATGTTAAAATGAATTATTTCTATAAGGTTAAAGTTGATTGGAACTTTCTTAGACTTTTAGGCAAAGCCCTATTGACAAATGTTGGTTTAGAAAAGCTAAGATTTTTCTCATAACTCTAAAAATTGTCTTATAATTTACTATTTTAAAGTCGCATTCTTATAATTACTAAGAAACAAAATTGCTAATTTGGTAGCGGATAGTTCCAAAGATAGGTATTTTAGCATTTAAGTTGATTAACGTTATGAGCTGTGATTGTGGGGCAAAGCATTAAGGTGTTTCAAGTTGAGAGAGATCATTGTCATAATTCCATACTATAACCAAACAAAACTTTATAAAATTCAGTAGTAAAGCTTTTATTATGTGATAAACAAATAAAATAAGTTCATGAGTGTCACAGACAGACCGAAATTTAGTAACCTAGTTAGTAATTGTTTACGGTTTACATAATTTGATGATCTACAATAGCAATTCTCGAATGATTTGATGCAGATATGAGCAGTGAGACGCTGTGGACCGTGGTGGGTGTGTCTGGCGTGACGTGCGGAGGCAAGACAACGTTCGCCGCGGCCCTGCGCGCAGCCTTCCCTGACGCGACAGTTGTCAATCAGGACGACTACTTCCTGCCGCCCGACGACCCGCGACACACGCACATTCCCAGCCTGGGCCACATCAACTGGGAGATCTCCTCTGCTCTCGACATGGACAAGATGATCCGCGATGTGCGGAATATCCTGTCTAGGTATTGTGACATTGTTGTTTGTTGGTTAAAAGAAATTATAATCCTGTAAAAAAGTGTTATCATTCCTCCTTTTGCATTGTTGACCAGAGAGAACCGAATAGATTGCGTTTAAACCAGATACTGCTATTTAGGTTTAGACTTTATATGAAATATTGTATTCTAAATTTGGGGGATATTTCATATCATGGTTAAGTTCATTAGGATAAGTACAGCGTATAAGTACTGACGAATTTGATTAATAATCATAATTTATTCTAATTATCTAATTTCCAACTATTATCATTTGTAGATAAGGATTTATATGTACTAATCAGTGGCAAAATAATATACAATAAAAATGTTCCATTGTTGAGAGGCAACTTTATAAAAATTGCCATATCACCTGCCTTATGTGTGATAAAAACATACCAACATCCTGGAGTAGAACAATTATAATGTACGCCTAATTGAAAAAAGGCAATTAAATGGTTGTTACATTTAATCTTATAAAAAAATGTAATTTCCAAAAGTTAAAAAAATGTAGTACGTATTGAAATTCTAGGAGTAAATTTGAAAACAAAAGAAAAGTCACTGGTTTGAACTACTGTGATATGAAGTAGTAGTAGAAATATTAAACCCCATATTAAAATTTAATCAGCCTGTAAAGCATTGGCTAATTCCTAGACAGTATAGAATAATGTTTATCCATGTAATATTTTTCCTTAACCCATTTATGCCCAAATTGTTTCTTGAGAATTGGGTGCAGTGGCTTAGTGCTGCGCTCTTGTAGCGAACTCGCATACCAACAGCCTACAGTCTTCCCCGCTAGGGGCGCGCACCATTCAAAAACCAAATTCTCATGTCTAGGCTGCCGGTCGTGATAGCTCAGATGGCTAAGGCGTAGGCATCCTTGGCCAGGATGTCTGCGTCGGCGCGGGTTCGAATCCGCTCACGACCAAACCCTGACTTGGTGGTGCAACTCTTAAAGGGTTAGCCGATCTGTGGCAAAGTTGGTGGGAGGGCCCACGTTAAATAAACGGTGGCAGGCTTGCGTGGAAGTTGCGGGATCGGTTAATTCTTTGAGAGTTGCACCTTGGTCAACACTGATTTTGCTACTTTTTACTTCTGTTTACTGTGTGTGTGCCACTACGGCCTTTAAATACGAGAGATAATGATATTTTCACTCCAAAATGCCAATTTTAATCATGAAAAACCTAAAATTCTATGGATTTTGATAAATTAAAATACAGCGTCGACAAATGTCGACAGTGGGCACAAATGAGTTAAGCTATAATTTGATTAATAATAATAACTTTTGGTATTTTTTTCTCTCAAAAATCAATTTCAATTATTAGGACTGTTGTAAATACAGAAGAACCTAGATAGTTCGACACTTTGTGGGCTTGGAGAGTGTCTAAGTATGGAAATGTCAAACTAAAGAGAGTATATTGGAAATTTTTAACATAGGGAGTATAAAAATCATGACTTTAATTTAGGAAACACTAAACTTAAATGAAACAATTGATTGAACTTTAACATAACCAACATTCAAATCATTCACCACTTGGTTTACATTTTCACCTTTGTCAGTCTCCAACATGGACACTATCGGTCGTCACTGACATGTTATTTTGTCACAGATAGTGTCGAACTATAAGGAGTGTCGAATAGGAGTGTCGAATAGGAGTGTCTATAAGCAGATAGTGTTGAACTGAACTATCGAGAGTTGATTTATCAAGGTTCTACTGTATCTAAAAAACAAAATGGTTTTATTTTTTGTTTTTTGTTTTGATTCTAGACCAGTCTTGGAAGTTAAGCAGCCTTTGCTGATCATCGAGGGTTTTCTCATCTTCACCAATCGCTACATCTCCTCAGTCTGCCATCACAAGTTGTTCTTCACGTTAACGCGTGAGGAGTGCTGGGCAAGACGCAGTGTGAGAACTTACGACCCCCCGGACGTTCCAGGATACTTTGAGCAAGTCGTGTGGCCTGAGTACGAACGACATTTACAACTCGCCCTCACCATTAACGACAACTTGAAAGTCATCCCTGGAACCAGAGACATTCATTCTGTGGTTGAAGACTTTGTTGAAGTCCTGTCTAGAGAACTGAAATGTGAGAAATTATGATTATGGGCTCTTTAGTAAAGATTTCATACTTTGTTACCTGAAGTGTACTGATTTTTACCGTTTTATGAACAAAATATATTATAAGTTCAACAAGTTTATATGGCTTAACACTCTTACCAAAATCCTATTTTTGTAATGCCAACTAAAACCCTGGGCCTGTAAGATCACCATGAATTTTACAAGAAATGTTGTACATTTACAATCATAATATTGACTCTAAAATATGTTTAGGCACAAAGGGCAATGAGTATTATTCATTATACAAACATTGCAAATAAAATTTATTTGTTTAAAATAAAAAATTTATTTGTTTAAAATAAAAAAATTATTTGTTTAGATAAAATTTATTTATTTATTTTATAATTTATTACAAATAAAATTATAAGAATAAATTATGTTATAAAGTGTTTTATAACAGAAATATTAGTTTGTTGGAATGTTCAATCAAACTGCAACAAAAACATTAATATAACTTCTAACCCAAATGAGAAATGGATTTACAGTAACAAGATTTTGACAAATGTACCTGGGAGCTATTAAGCATAAAACTTGATAATTTGATACGTTGGAATAAACCAAATGAAGCTGATGTATTAAATTTGGGAGAGCATTTATATAATTCATTTAATAAATTGCACACACACCTCGAGCAAAAAATGGTTACACAGCTAATACAACATAAAGTAGTGTCATAAAGCTGACAACACTACTTTATTTATGTCAAATTTAACCCATTGGCTAACAAGCCCGAGTATACTCGGGGCGGCCGTAAGTGGCCCGGACGTGCGAACCCGAGTATACTCGTGATTGCGTAATGATGTAAATAAAATATAGGTGCTCCATTATTATTGTGATTTATTAAGACTAGAAGTGTTTATACACTTTATTAAACATAATATATAGTGTATCAACTAGTTTTAATCTTTTATTTACGTGTTGAAATAATACAATACTGCATATAAAATCAGCTGATCAGCTGGCGCGGCACGCCATTACATTGTTGTTTACATCGGTGTTTTGCCGTAACCTAAAACTTGTGATTGATGTATTTGTGTGTTGATATTTCGACTAAATGAGTAATTTTCAGGATCGTATCTCACTACTATTGTTTGAAAGTGAATTTGAGGATGATTTAAATGATAATGAAAACTGCGACGACGAAGTATGAATTATATAGTGGGAGTTTTCTTTTACTTTTTCATTGTATGGAAACTTGTTAAGTGAACCAATAAAACATTCTTTACATATTTCTATTCCAATAAGAATTTAATTTGGAGGTATAATTGTTTTACTGTGTAATTTTGAGGAATTTTCTAGCTAGGAATGCTCCTTCTACAAATATAGGTAAAACGCCAAAAAAAAGATGATTAAAAAAAAAAAAAATTATATCAAAGTCAAATGTACATATATTGGAATAATTTTTTATTTTCATGTAAAAAACTAAATAACCAACTAATATATAATCGTTTTTGTACTGAAATATTTTTTTTAGTTCTCTACATGCAATACGCTTTGAAAAATTATCCTTTTTTATATAGAACTATGTATACATAGTAATATATATAAAGTACTTATTATGTATATACTATGACAAAAGTAATATTTTCTTAAAGATTAATAATTTCTAAAAAAATTAGTGAAAAAATCATGAAAATTGAGCAACAATTGTTGCTACAGTGACAGTTTTAATAAAAGTATTTATTTTTGTCTTATTTCTATGGAAATTAAGGAGCTTGTTAGGTGTCTAATGGCAAGGAAGCCAATGGGTTAAAAAAAGAAAATTTAGAAGTTGATGCATTCATTGAAGCTAACTCTCTTATACAATGGTGCAGTATGAATGGGTTGAAGATTAACTCGAAAAAAAACACAATTTATAGATTTTAAACATATAAGAAATCGAAATGATCACAGTATTACATTAGAAATGGACGGAAACATATTGAAGGTGAAAAACACGTCAAATTTTTAGGTTTAACAATTGATGCAAATCTTAATTTTAATACACATATTAACAACCTCTGCAAAAAGCTAAGCACCTCAATTTTTCTTCTAATACGATTATCTAAATTTTGTGATACCCAACTAATGTTGTCTGCATATTACGGACTCTTTTACTCACAAATGAAATATGGAATAAATATATGGGGATATGCAACATCAAGAAGTAACCAAGTATTTATTTTACAAAAATTAGCAATTAGGACCATTAAAAAAAAATCAAAATACTATCCATGCAAAGATCTATTCAAGATAAATAAAATTATGACTTTTCCCTCATTATACATATACTAGTGGCTCATAGGGGCGAAAGCCCCTAATCACAAAATTAAAATAGCATGAACCATAGCGTATTACCATTTCTTGCACAACGAAGGTTTTGAGAAAATTTAATTTTAATTTGAGGTATATAATATTTTAACAATACCGTTTGAACACAATTCGCCCCCAAGTACTCTTACCAATCCTGTACTATTAGGTCACCTATTTGTAAATGCTCTATTTTGTCTGTTGTTAAACTCATATCGATCTATCGAAAATAAGTTTTGAAAGAAATCGTAGTCCTTTAATTGAGCTGTGACGGCTTTTTAATATAACATAGAAAAGCGGCAATAAAAAAACATTGAATTTTTAGTTCCTGTCAGTTTTTTATTTTTATGTTTTAGTCACAAAATTTCAACACAACACCTCAAAATGCATCTTCACTTGCTATGAATATTCATTCCTCCCAATCAAAACTCTTAATTTTGTGTAAACAAAGCAGATTTTTTTAAAATCACCACATGGAGAATCTTTAAGGAGAACATTTAAAAAAATAATCATTCTTATATATTTCCCATTCTGTTGTAAAGTTTTTTACCTGCTGCATTTTCCTCTAGTATGAAGGACAAACGTCTTTGATTTTGACTCGTCTTCTATAATCCTACAATCTATGAAATGACTAAAAGGTTTCTCGGAAAATTCAGCTAACAGAATACCAAAACTTCACTGACTGATACACTTTAAGTATCAATTAATGTATCATCGCCATTCAATATGATCGTTTGACACTTTTCGTCTTAAAATAAGACCAAAACAATGGAAATAATGTAGGTGTTTCTCAAACCACAATTCATCGCCCATTGCATCTCTATCAACGATCAGAAAGCATTTTATAATTTGCATACACGCTCAGTTTTTTTACAATTTAAATTACAGTAACAACAGTAAAATCAGCAGTCAATTTGTAATAGTATGTAAGGTTAACTCTCCTGATAGAATTTTTAGTAGCTCAACGCAACAAAACGTCTTATTATAGTATTACCACGCTAGGGTTAATTTTTGTCATTTGGCTATGAATAGTTCTTTACTAAATTTTATCATCTGTCTCTCATTTTAAAATTAAACCAAAACATATGTTTCAATGTTTACAAAGAAGACATTTTTCAAATCCCCATGCTATTCTTAAGGAGGACGTTTTACTATATTTCTCATTTCCTTGTAACTTTAAGCCCCGTTTACACGCTACGATATCTGCGCAAACCAGGTTTGAGTTGGCGCGACCGTTTAGACGTTAGGATATTTAACTCAAACCTCCCTTCCGATTTGCAAACTTCAGTACCTGCTATGATCGCCATCATGGAGGAGGTGTTGTTGTGGTCGGTGTATGCTATTTGTTTAGCAAGACGAAAACCGAGGAGTAAATGGTGTAGGTCTTGGCTTCTGAAACGAAGCAAGTTTTCCCACGTGAGGCTCTTAAGAGAATTGCGCGATGAACCAAATGATTGGCGAAATTACTTGAGGATGACTGAAGATTGTTATGTGGAACTTCTGAACTTAGTTAGAACTCTTAAAAATTCACGAGACTTGGCCATGACGCTTGGTAGGGTATAACAGCGCACACTGCACTCATTCGTGGGAACACTGATTTTAGGTTAAGGTTTGAGCAAAATGGCATAAACGACCGTTTACACGTTCCAACCTGTCGCTCCAACCTTCCAATCTGATCGAAAGGTTGATGAAAATTTCCACAAACCTTCCAACCTCGCTCCAATCCAATCATTTGCGCAAATCTGCCGTTTACACGCTACGATATCTGCGCAAATTTGGTTTGCGCAAACCAGGTTTGCGCAGATAAATTGGAGCGTGTAAACGGGGCTTTATGGATACGCTTTATGGGACCGAAACCTTTAATTTGAGACCCCTACCATCATTCTGCGATTTGTATAACGCTCACAATTTTGCCCAAGAAATTTCGCTTACAGAATTTTATATATAGATTGCTTCTCTTGGTGTGAATTATTTTGTTATCTTCCCTCAATGTTATCATCTGTGTCTCATTTTGAAATTAAACCATAACACATGTTTTAATGTATACAAAGCAGACTTTTTTTAATCCCCATGCTATTCTTATGGAGGACGTTTTACGTGATTTCTCATTTCCTGTTAACATTATGGACACGCCGATAGTTTTCCCTCGTGCAGGAGACCGAGACCTTTAATTTGAGACCCCTCCCATCTTTCTGCGATCTGTGTGACGCTCACAATTTTGCTCAAGAAATATCGCTTACAGAATTATATATATAGATGAATCATTACTGTTTGTAAAAAATAATTTGAAATATTTTGAAGTAAATAAAAATACAAAAATTACGTAATAAATCTCATCTTGAAATTCCTCAACACAATACAAAATTATTCCAAAGTCATTTACAATACCAAGGAATTAAATTTTATAATAAATTGCCAAAAAACCTGAAAAATCAAAAAAATATAAGGATTTTTAAGAAACAAATTAAATTGATTTTGTTGGAAGAAGCACTTTATAGAATTGAAGACTTTATGAAGAAAAAACAAATTTTAAGAACAATTACACAAAAAAACAAATTAAGAAAAAACAAACAGCGAACTGAGGATGTAAGATAAAAAAAGCAAATATTATGATGAAGATTAAATAAAATAGATTATTTATTTTAAGTCAATATAATTATAATTATGTATATTTGCAATGCAATTTATTGGTGCAATAAAGTATTATTTATTTATTTATTTATTCAAGAATTAACAAATAAAGAAAATAGTTGCTGGATGTGTGTTCAAGTACATGCATAGTTCATTCTGCCTATTCTGCATAACTGTATCAATATAGTAAGCTCATAAATAATCTCTGCATCATATTATAGTACAACACGACAATAAAATCAGACAACGTTCAAACATTGGCTTGCCGCTCGCGGCGCTACGGTGAGCCCAACTACGTCACACCAGCTATAGCTATGCGCACACCTCTTCTTAATTCTTTATACGTCTTGGATATAAATATTTTAAAGCCTAAATACTGTATATTATAATCTTATAAAACTTTAATTGAAATAGTAAACCAACAAAACTGAATCACACTAGACTTAAGGTTAATATTAATTTAAAAGTCTTAGTTAAAAATTTAATACCTAATTCATCTAAATTCAAATCATAGTTTTTCATTGTTTGTTCATTATAGACGGGCTGACTGGCATAACAATGTTTTGTCATGAGTTCTGCTGCATTAGGTTATTTTAATCACAAAGTAATTTTAAGTACTACAATAATTGCTCTGCAACTTGATTCTTTCTTTTTTCCACTTTTCATATTATTTACTACTCAACAAAAGACCACACTCACTAAGTATAAAAATATTTTTCTAATTAAGCTTTACAGCTTGAATTTGTTAACTACTGTAGTATAAGAAAAGTAAAAAATTCAGAAAAATTATTGTATTTGAAACATTGCCCAACAACAACTTTTGTGTTTATGCAATAAAGGATTTGTATATTAAAATTATATTTTTAGATATGAGTCTGCTAAATGTTTCATTTGAATTTTTTTATACTATTGTAAAGAAAATAATATAGTATTGGTCAGAAGTTACAATTGAGAATTGTGTGTTGGAGTCTGGAAGTTGTTATTTACTCTCACTTGTAAGTTTTGAGTTTTAAAGTAGTTCATAAAACTTTTAGATTAAGTTAAAAAAATTACAATATCCATGCTGCTAATGGGGGATTTTTAAATATCTTAATACCTTTATTGAAATGGCGACCTAACTCAATAGGCAGTTTAAAGCCAAGTATGAATGAGAGATGAGTGTAAGATGATCGTGGCGCGATCTTGTAGTCTTGTTACTGACTAAGACATTCTCCTTAGACAGGACTGTTAATTCATAGCCCAACAGCCAGTGGTATCTAGGGACCTACAGTTTAATGTGGGATCCTAACCACAATTTCGACCTCTTATATACGAATTGGTCTAATTATGAGGATGGTCTTTATGGATGAACTAGTATTCACCAGTGCAGACGTTAATCCCCATCAGAGAATATCGCATCGACAAGCCATCGCTTATAACTATCCACAATTCGTGACCTCCAAGTAGCTGGATTTCAGGACGTCGCCACCGTCCCAGGTTTAACAACCAAATTAATTTGAAATCTCTTGTCAAAATCTTTATAAATTTAAATTTTTAACGTCAAAACCACCTAATACTTGGGAATTTGGGAAAACAGGCCAATCCGTCAAGTTTGAGATGGTAAGTTATTAGTCTCTTGGGAATTTGGGATTGTAGGTTAAGTTTGGGTAACATAAAACTGTGTGATGCAATTGAAAGGTTTTTTTTTGTAGTTGGGTTTTTTTCATTCAAGTTTGGGATTCCAACTCAAAAAAGAGATTTTCCTTAGTTTAGTAAAAATCGTATAACTTCCATGTCAACTACAGTTTAACTTAGAAACAAAGTTGTTAATTGAGGTTGTTGTTGGGAAAGTTGTTATTGGTGATGAGTTGGAAGAAAACAAAATTATTTTTAAGAAAATTACAATACAAACATTAAAGCATAATACTGTTGTGTAGTTATTTGAGGGTTTTTATATATATTTTTTAGTTGGGGAATATCCAAAAACTCCAAACAATTCACAACTTTCTAAAGAAAACTCGTAAAAAGCCCCACTCTAGGCTTAAAATTCCCAACTTTTAGATATTTACAAATTTTTTGGGGGGAGTCTCCCCCTTGCCCTATAGCGACGCCCCTGTTGGACGCGAAGGTCCAACATATACTGATCCACACGGTCACTGGACTTAGGAACCTGTGATTTTTTTCTTTTTGAGCTTTGTCTAAAGGCCTAGTTTACAAGTCGAAAGTCAGTAATATTGAAAAATTGTGCCTAAGAATCAATGCATCCCATTGCAAAATCACTGATGAAATAAAATTTGAGTGTGTTTAAGGTAAGATAATCACTTTGACAAATTTTTTGCCATCAGTGGGAGCCTTGTTGAATTTTTAAGATAAAAGTTATATGTTTTACGTACATGAAAAATTGTATAAGCCTGCTTATTAACTTTTTACACAGTAACTTATTGATTAAATTCTCTTATAAAATCCATGGGTTGGAGATGTGGTAGGAAGTTGTGAGAGATTTTCTGTTATTCGGAAAGTTTGGGTCCATAAATATAATGTAACTTTTTTGACAGACTTAATTGGCCTGAATACCTTCATTTTCTCCCAATCATCAAGTGTCTATTTGGAAAAACGATGATACTGAATATTATTATTGACATTCATTTACAAAATCTGTAATATTTAGATCAATTTTGTTTTCTTTACTAATTTATTATGTGTATCCTTAGTAAATAAGATATAAACATAAAGAAAATGTGTTGTTGATTTGACAGGGAAGAGACATATCTGCTGCAATAACGGTGACAGTGGAAGACATTTGCTGTCACCGCATTTGAGAAGCTCTTACCTCACCTAATATTGAGTCGTTTCACTTGAGTTTGAATTTTTGAATTGAAGTGCATAAAAAACTTAAAAGTGATCATAGTGATTTTAATAAAAAAGTGAGTAAATAAGTAAAGGGGTACTTTTCCAAAAACATCGAACTCACGTTACATGCAAATTTTCGTAGAACAGCTGATTATCTAATAATTTAACTGAATAGTAGTGAAAATTCATTCGTCAAGTTACGTGGCGAGGGCTGTAGTTACACCACTTATATCTTGAAAACGGCTGAACTGATTTGGCTGAAAATTGGTGGAGGGTAGCTTATAACCAGGAAGAACATATAGGATACTTTTTAACCATTTCCTCCATAGGGCTCTGCCCCATACCCCTTCAAAGTTACCATTTTATTTTTATGGAAGAAAAACTTTTTTATCGGAACATATGCTTACATTAAGGAATATTAATTTGTAAACTGCTGTTCTCATATAAGCCTGCACGAAGGTCCAGGCGTATTACTTATGTAATACGCTAAGAGGTTGTTTTTGTGTAGAGAACTCCTCCTGCAATTTTCAACCGATTTTCAAGTTTTTGGTGTTGTTGGATAGGGCTTGGTCTGTAGTTGTTTCCGCTAAAAACTGATGAGAATTGGACTGAAAATAAAGGCGCTATCCACCATTGAAATCCCAATATTTTCCATTTAAATAACATCGGGAGTGAATAAAGTATTTTAAACATCTGTTAATTTTCAGCTGTAAATAAGTGTAATTTTTGGTGATTACAGATATTCACAATACTGGATTCATCGGATGTCATTGATTTAGAACTAACATACAAAAGTAACATTTGTATTCTATCAAAATAAATTGCTCGATTTCGAGCAACACGTATTCTAGTTTAAATTATTGAGGGAAGATTGGTAATAAAAAAACTAGAGGATATTATAGAATTGCGGCAAGTGAGCGTAGCATGAATTGTGTTGAGGAGCAGAATTTTGAAATTCAAAAGTTATAAAGAGCATTGTTTGTAAATAACAGAAATGTAAACACTGCATATTACTTACTTTGTAAATATAACCTTGAAATTAAAACTTTATATTTAATATTTTAACGATCAAAAGTCTAATTTCGCATTATGATAAAAAACGTTGTTCATATCACTCGCAGCAAAAGTGTCTATTTGATGCTTGCTCGTTTTTAAAAACTCGGCTGCGCCTCGTTTTTAAAACACGATTGTGCACCAAAAAACCCAATTTTTGCTCCTAGTGATGAAAACTACTATTATAGTCATTAATCTCATAAACAGAGTGTGATAAATTAAAAAAATGCAGATTAGTTAATTAAAACAGCTATAATATGTGATTTTTTACCTGTTGGATCATATGATGCAACAGAAAAAAGTTACCGTTAAAAGATATTGCATTATTAGGAAGCAACAGAAATGTGGACATAGACATTTTGACAATCACTAACACCACAGTTGACACTCATGTCAATCATGCTTTTGGTTTGTATTGTTATTTTTTCCTGGATTAAAACTTGTTTCAAACTTAGGAGGAGTCTTATAAATCATGTTAGTTTGAATGTAAAAAATAGTTTGATTGCATAATGTGCTCTAAATCTTTGGGAAGGTTAAAGGGCTTTGAAATTTGTATTAAAATTTGACTTTGACTTTCGTTTATTACAATCAAGTTGTTAATGTATCCATTACCTAAAAATCTGTACAACTTTTTTTTATTATTTTTTTTTATTTGACAATTAAGTTTGTTTACCTAATGGATGACATTCTAGGGGCTTCCATGAGTATGTTCACTATAAATAAACAAAAACCACTTCAATCAACATTTTAAAAAATAAAAAGAAAATTCCATGTGATTTGAATTTTCAATAAAAAAGATTACGTTTGTAATAGAAGTGCTTTGAATCCCAAATAATAATAATAATTAAAAAAAACTCCAATAAAAAATAAACTCTTTCTTTTACAGGTTTATATTATAAAGAATATAAAAAAAATTAAAAAGTAAATTAATATAGTTTTTGTAAATATTTCTAAATTTGACGAAAAGATCAAAATAGCAAAACTCATTTATGGCCAAACTCTAACAAATCATTTGTTTTCAATAAAGTGAGTATTTTAGAGGACACATGCTAGCCTCAGTTTCAAAAATTCTTATGAAAGAGCAATAAGCCCTGTCTTAAAGATTGCTCGGCTTGGCTCCAATATCCAGATACATCCCGGACATATTACACGCTCCAAGACCGCTATTATAACTTTTCCATCCAATAAAAAGTTTCCAGGATTTGTGATATTAAAGTTCTGGTATTGTACTTGATGTTTGTATCGAGTGACATTCCTTTGTTGTTTTTCAGACACTTTCAAAAAGATTTGTTGTGCCGGACTAATGTTATTTCCTAATCGAAATCATCACATACCAAGTGTATAAAAGATTTAACAAATGTTAAATACAAATTATATAGCTAACACATTAACATATTTGTAAGGAGAGTCGGCCATTGTAAGGACCAATATTTTAATTCAAGACAATATACTAAAAGCTGTAATGAAGTTAAAATATTTATAATATGTATCTTATGTTCAGGCAAGAGTTGGAATTTTTTTTTTTAGTCGTTCATGTGAAAAAAATTGTAACTTAAAAAATGTAACGGAGGTCCCGTGTCTCCCACTATACCTCATGTTTGAAGCTACTTTGTTGAAACGTCTGTTAAAATTTAATGTTATAGTGGACAACATCGTCAACATCCTCAATAAATAGCATGAAATGAGTGACCAAGGAGCTTTTTTTAAACAGATATCACATTTTAGAAATAGGTATTTTTTTAGCATGTCCCCAGGTTTTAGAGTAACGGCGGTCCCCGACCAAATTTGTGCACATCACTGCTACCACAGAGGCAACAGCGCTTCAGTCAGTGGTCAGACATGAATCTCAGCAGTCGAGTTGTTGCCTTGTGTCAGATAAACATGTTAAATTACTTTGCCTTTTTTATTATAAAAAAATTGTTAAAAATGCTTGCATATGTTTTTGTTGGTTAACTTCTGTCTCGTTGATAACTAAGAACTCTGCAGATACAAGGAAATTTATAATACAGTATTCCATTGTATTGAGTAGATGGACGAAATACTAGTGTTCCAATATAGCTATCATGAGTAAAGCCGTAATTTTGAAAAAAAAAAAAATTGTGATTTAACCATTTATAAAGGCAGTCTCTGTAACGGAGGTCCCTGAATATAAGAAAATCAAATTTATCAGAGACCGCTGTTACAGGGACTGCTGTTACATCTTTTAAAAATTGTGAATTCAATTTTATTCTTCTTTTAATTATAAACATTTATGTAGTCTAACTTGATATGTTTTTGTTACATCGACAGTCCCTGAATACCTGGAGTAAAAAAAATTACGTATAATCGGCTGTTTTGTTTTTTGTAACAGCGTGTCCCCTAGTCACAGATAATAAAAAAAAAATTCCCCAAACAAAGGCTTGTTCAGCAAGGACACATTGTATCATGATTAGGCATGTCAATAATATATTTAAAATATAAAAATTGAATATCATCAAAATTTTTTATATTTTATTTTTGAAGTCAGTTTATCCTGAACAAGGCATCTAAAATAAATAAAGAGAAGGTAGGGGCCATGACACGCAACTCCCTCTATGCAGTATGCACCAGGTGTTCTTTTGCACCTATGACGTCATCATTAGCATTAACAGTATTAGTAAATGGGGATGTCATAGGTGCAAAAGAACACTTGGTGCATAGAGGTCGTTGCATGTCTTGATCCCTACCTTGTCTTTATTTTATTTTAGATTCCTTGATCCTGAATTCAAATATTGGCCCATAAAATGTAAAAGTGCACAATATAATTTAAAGCTATGAGAGTTGAAACCCAAACCATTTTAATGATACAAGTGATTCAAAGTCTCTGATATGTTTTATAGTCAATACAGTAAGTATGCTTGTATATAAATTTAAATAAGAAAATATATATAGCATAAAATGGGTACCGTTTTATTTTTATCACAAACAATTGGATTTCATTCTATTCCATTTGGAACAATCGATGTTGGTGAATCACTATAATGGAATTTCAGTCGACCCATTTTGTGGAGCCAACGTTGATAATGCCGCAATGTTTTGCAGGGTTGGCGGCATTGAAACTGCATTACGCTGGGTAACTGTTATTGTTGACAATAACAATGTTATTTAACACTGTTTGGTGACAATTAGCAGCTGCTTTGACTTTTATTGTTCCACCGGTGTTTGAAATACCCGCTTTATGATAATAAACTTAAAAAATAATAATAATTAAGGAGCTGATAATTTTAAAAAGTGATGGTTTTTTTAGATTATTTGGAAAAAGTAGTGGAATCAAGTTTCTATTCTTGTAAATTTCATACTTTTAGCGAATTTCCCTAAAAATTTACTGGTGGTAAGATATTTTAATTTATTTAAATACTTGAAATGGCCACCATTTTAAAATATATGGTGGAGGCTTCAGTTATGGCCACCAACCCCATTTATAGTCACTTTCATTTTATTAGTTCATTTTTAAGGTTCAGGCTGGTCTCAAGCAATCAAAAGGAAGCTTACTTAAATCTTTATATATATAAAGGGTGTCCTGGAACTCTCTGGAACCTTTTTTTATATTTGTTAATTGCATCGATGCAAGAAGTAGGAGTTTAAAATCGATCGTTAAGCTGCTAGCCACCATTTTGCTTTTATCACATAGGCCTAATAATTTTTATTTCCGTAATAGATGGTTGTATTCCGTTCATTTTTTGCATCAATCTTTTTCATAAAAATTTTCATTTTTGAATACAAAATTAATTTTTTCCACTGTATATTTTCAAAATGGTGGCCATTTTAAATTTTCAAACTCAAATACCTCTCAAAATCGGTAGGTAAATTTTTTAAAATTTTACAAAACACAAAAAAATGTCAAATTGAACTATCTAACCATTGATACCAAGATTGTAAGGATCTGACAACAAATAACAGAATTATTGCGATTTTTATCCATAAAAACATTGATTTTGAATTATTTTGCAAAACCTACTCTCAGTGTTCAGTATGGCAGCATACCTGCATACTCTTTCCCTATATTTATTATATGGAGAATAATATTAATTTCCATATATTTATAAGCACGTTATGAAATTTTGTTTACAGGTCCATTTGATCAATATTAATATTACTAATTTGGAAATTCCCTGAGTACGCAGAGGTCTGCTGCGACGGGTGTATTTAATCATACTTTTTGCTAGTAAAGCAAATTTTAGAATTGCAATTAATAATATTAAAACAAAAGAATAACAATTATGGCATCAACTGTTCACAGTAAAAGTGAAAATTCACGTTATACAGTTTCAACAGCACTCTTAGACCTATATTAAAACATATGAGCGAAGCGAACGAGCTTGTCTTGAAAGAAGAATATATAACTAATACTTATTTTTATTACTTGCAAATAAGAGTTTTGTTTAGGTCTACAGAGCAAATGCTTGGCCCTTATGTGCTACAGATCAATTAATAATAATGAATGACAATTCATGAAAGACAAATGAGTTTGATGATGCTGATAATCAGGCAAAAACACAATAGTTCACAATTTTTATTATAATAAAAATAAGACACAAAAAACTAACATTGAAAAGTTTTATGGGCTTGAGAGAAACATATACACAAAAAACACTAAAAAGTTTGTTATATTTAGACTGTAGTCTTTTTCTAACACAAAAAGAACGTTACAGTAGTCTATCATGAAGTTTCATTCCATCGAATGTGTCATTTTCGTAGTATGAGTAGTATGTAGGGCGTCATGATTTTTAATTAGTCCTTAAAGAGCGTTATATAGCCTAAACATTTGTTTTATGAGCTAATTTCTTAGATATGCATTATTCTGCTTCATCATACAAGGTTGTCATACATGTTTTATTATAGAAACGTTTTGGTCAGTAACTGTAATTATTCAATTTCGTTAACTGTTATAACAGTTATTTGTCAGTAACAGACAAAAATAACAGATACTATCATCACTACCCTACGAACGGGCAATCATCCTACACTCATCTCTCATTCATACTTGGCTTTAAACTACCTATTGAGTTAGGTCGCCATTTCAATTAAGGTGTAAGGTATAAGGTATAAGGTATTGGGAAATCCGACTCTTCAAAAATAGTAACTTATCATTCTGTTTAAAAAAATCAGGATTCACAATTTACTTTAACTTTTGATTATAGCATTTATATAATACGCTTAGTATATGAAAAATGAAGCGTTAACAATAACAAAAGCCCTGGAGTAGCATTTTTGTGACAAGGTTGTCAAAACATCAGAAGAGTTTAGCGGCTTTCGCAAGCTCTGGCAGATGTCAAATGGATCAATCATAATTTTGCTGAAAATACCAATTAGCCTTGCCAAACCAACACAGCAAAACTCTGACTCCTGTCCGTGGTCACATTGCACAAGCAAGAGTATTTGAGTGATAATTTTTTTCCTGTATATCATTATTATCCTATAACACAATCACACTTAGTTCACATATTCACATTCGACACATATTCACTTTAGTTTCAGTCACATAAAATAGACAATGTGTGGGAATAGAATTATTTTTTTAACATATATGAACGATCATGGAGTTTCTACCATATTTAAATTATTACACCTTAAAAAAGCTATGATTTGTCGATCAAAATAAATTTATAAATTGAGTTTAAAAACGTTTGCACATGCAACCGATATCATCCAACCGATTACAAATCTATACTTATTTAATACGCTAAGGGTTTTTTTTTGTCTTGAGAACTCCTCCTACAATTTTCAACGATTTTAAAATTTTTGGTGTCGTTGGATAGGGCTTGGTCTGTAGTTGTTTCCGCCCGCCAAAAACTGATGAGAATCGGACTAAAAATAAAGGCGCTATCCACCATTGAAATCTCAAAATTTCCCATTTAAAAACATTGGGATTGAATAAAGCATTTTAAACATCTGTTGATAATCAGCTGTAAATACGTGTTGTTTTGGTGATTAAATATATTCACAATAGTGGATTGGCCGGATGTCGTTGATTTTAAGCTAAAAGTAACATTTGTATTACATTAAAGTAAATTGCTCGATTTCGAGCAACACCTTAGTATACCTTGGTATACCTTAAGTTTTAGGTATTTTTTTTAGGTAACTGAAGTTATCTGTAATGACAGGTGTTCAGTCCACAAGGAGTCGGAAGATGAAAATCTTAAATATAAGCATTGCATGTTATGTACATCAAATTATAAAGGTCTTGCTTATCAGGGTACACTACACACCAGACCTCATATGGACGACCAAGACTGAAATCACTAAATCACTAATTTGAGACAGGGACCTCACATAGTGGGTATTTTAACCTGAATATGAATGAGAGATGAGTGTAGTAGGGTGTTCAGAAATTAATGAGTCTTCAGTAAGAGAGGAAACAAATTAAGTTTATACCTAAAAAGTATGGCAGTGTATGCTTACTACCAAGTGTAACTATTTTTATTTGTTGAAAATTAGTAACTATGTATTTCATAGAAGTACGTATTGGGACTGAAGTATCAAGCCAAGGCGGTGGCCAAGATAAGTGGCAACCCTCCCATTTTCCAATTCTCCGACTGAGTGGACCAAGAAATGAAAGGGACCTCGCCGCATCTCTACTTTCAGATAAGTTGGCTTTGTGCCCTTTTCAATTTTTTCCAGCTGCAAAAACATAATACTAATACTGTAATAAAAAAGTATGTTAAAACGAATGTATGCATTATAATTTAAACTCACCAATAATCATGTTTAACGCAAAAGTAAAGACTTTACTGATTTGGGCTTAGTACAAACAGTTATATTATTACTATTTTTGCTATTAAACAGTGAAAGCATCATCAGTAAAACAGTAAAACTCACAACCAATATTTTTATAAAATTTTTTATTATACATACATTTTTTAAAATTAATTTATTATTCTTTGTAAGTAACCACTTATTTTAATATTCCTTATCATCCCACTTGTAAAAGAAACGTTCAACTAAGAGTCTACCATTCACTCTTCACCCCTCAAATAAAAAAGGTATGTCACACTGGTCACACGTGTCATACCTATTTTAGAAATGTATAGTAAATGAAATTAATAAATTTCATACTAAAACTGCTTTAGTTACAGAGACTGTTTTCAGCCTTTTCCGCCCATTTAAACATTAGGAACGTTAAATTTGATTATAACTATTACTTTTTAAATGCAAAATTATAATTCCCCAAAGATGTAATTTATGTAAAGGAAGAAGATCATATTGACAGAGACAAAGGACAATTTTATAACCGACATATAATAAATGTACAATGACATTGACATTGACAGACTAACACTAAACAGGTTCCACATTTATAATAAGGTATTCAACGTGGAGTGCGTAGGAATAAATAGCTGTTAATAGCTGTTAAATAGCAAACAAAAAATAATATCAATACAATGAATTCTATTATGACTTATTACGCTTGTTTTAAATTCATCATTGAACTATTTCACTGGGTTTTAAAAGCCTGTTGGGTATCTTTTTGTTTATGGGTATTGCGCTCCCTTTTCTTATGAAGGCAAGAAAAATGCTAATTTTAAAAACATTAGGGTGATTATAAATGAATCATCAGGTTTTAAAACGTTTTATTGACCTTAATGCTACTCAAATACTACACGAACAAAAAGAAAAATTCTTAAATTTTTCTTAGATACCTCTACAAGTGCTCAATAGGCCTATGCCGTCCATTAGCCATGGAACACGTTTCCAATTGGTGCTGTAAATTGTCCCAAACACCGGCTATGTTGATTGATTGTACGGCAATTCGAATTCGTTCACGGAGCTCTTGAAGCGTTTGAGGCATTGGCGGTATATAAACTTTGTCCTTTACATAGCCCCAGAGAAAAAAATCGCACACCGTAAGATCAGGAGAACTGCACTGGCTATAGATTGTTGAGGCCTTTGTTCGAAGCACTGTCTAACCCTGGCCACTGTTTCTTGGGGAACCCTCGGGCGACCACTGCTTTTACGCTTTAACACACTTACAGAGTTCTTAAACTGGCGATACCACCTTAAAATGATTTGGTGAGTTGGAGGATTCTTCCTAAAACGCCTCCGAAACTCACGCTGGACGGTTATCAAAGACAAACTTGAGTCATAATGGAAAACACAAAATGTTTTTTCTTGAATTGTAATCATTTTGAAAATGATGTACACATACCCAAAAAATGGCAAGAATGAGTTTTGAACAGGTGATTATAAAACTTAAAAACATTTTCTTTAAGCATATGTTAAAATTATTAGGATGGGACAAGAAATAAGCGAGATACGCGGCCTTAAAACCTGATGAATCATTTATGATCACCCTGTATTTTATATGTTTTACAATAGTATGAAAAGTATTTACTTTAAGGAAAAGGTATTAAAGGTAAGGTATTAAAGGTATTAAAATCTGAAACAGCAGAATAAATTTTTCAAATAATACTACAATGCTTAGCGAATTTAAACAAAGAACAGGTGTTTATTATTGCACTATCTATTATATTGTGGAATCCATTTCATCGCCCAACAATCGGCAGATTATTCCAACAATGGGCCGGCGCGGAGTGGCCCGACCTCACCACTGGTCTATTGTTTGACATTGGGATTAACTCCACCCGAAATATCCAATTACCAATAAAACTGGTTCATCCGAGGCCATCACTCATCCACTATCGGTGGTTTTTATTCGTAATATTTATGAATTATCTCCATTATAGACTATTCTTCTTAGATTAATTTAAGTTACTTGGTTCTAAAAAGAGCAGTTTTATATATCTTTACAATTTTCTTTTATGCCTATTACACTTTTAGCCTGCATAAATTGTCTGAATAAAAATTCTAAAAAGTATTCTTCATAGAAGGTATAAGAAATGGAGGAGAGTTTTGTCTAACGGAGAATCACTAACTTACAAATTACAAAAAGATTGCCATTTTATAAATGTCAAAAGCATACTTCAATAGTTGTACACTATTTCCAATAATTCACACTATTTTAAAATGTGTGTGTTTTTTTCTAAAGAGCTATGAAATAAAGTATTTTTTGAGTTCAAATTAAAAGTACCTAATAAAAAATATAGAATTAATTTTGAAACTGTTTTAAAACAAGCTAATATAAATTAGTATAGGATAAGATGCCGAATGAATTTCCCTCCTTTCAGCTTATTTACTTGATTTAAAAAAAAAATGAATTTAAAATATTTAGAAACTAATTTAATTTTACAATGAATTATTTGATTTTAGATACATTTTTATTTTAGATACAGTACTACAAAAAATAAATTATTTTTTTAGTATTATTGGTAAAAGAAACACTTAAACATATTATATTTAATGTTTTTTATGGTAGAAGAATTTTGAGCCAATTTCATACGTTTGCGAGAAATTCAAAAATACTCGGTAATCCATGAATAGCAGATTATACTCTAACTTGTTTGTACAAGATTTTTGTCGTTAATTCTCTAGGGAAATCCGTGTCGGCAGAGCGAGTTGGTAATGTAATTTAACAATCTCATTTCCATCCACATACACCCAAAGCTTTACCTAATTTTGGAATGACTTCACTTTTACCTAGCTTTGATTGCTTTGGTGTGCTTTTAAGATGAAACATAATGCGAAATATTATACATTTCATTTTACGTATTAATACTAAATTAACAATACAAGTATGTACTTAAAGTTTACCTCTGTCAAACAATGCTTTTATTTAAATGTATATTTGAGTTTCAATGGGTGATAAAGAAATGATTGTATAAATCATACTTTTAAATACCAAGCTCTCCCAAGACAACTTTAAAACGGGATTATACTAGTTGCGAAGTTGACATTGGGTACAGGTAACGAAGTTGTATTGAATATATGGCTGTCCACTATGGCAATTTTCCTTCCAACATGATCCATTCGTGTTCTAGACGGGGGGGGGGGGGGAGGAGGGGGGGGGGCGTTAATGTGATATGGAGGGCATGGAACTCAGCTGATGAGGAACATGGATTGTCAGTCGGTTGGTTGGCCAGTTTTTTTTTTATGATATACTCAATAGTTGTATCATAAAAAACATAAACAAACAAATCGCATTAGACGTCTAAAAAACATTGTAAAAGTTGTTTTATTGCACAAAAATTGTTTCAAAAAAATTGTTGTTCAAAAATTGTTTCCCCCAGATAGATAGGGCAAATTTATGTACACTATTTTCCAGAGTAACTAGTGGGCTAGTAGTTTGAGCAAACAAACGGTTTCTAATAGTATGATATCTTAATTCATTTACTGCATTGTTAATTGTTGCCATTACAAATCCATCAAGGCCAATTTTAATTCACTGAATATCTGAAGAGTATGGTTCTGTTTATAACGATTATGTTCCATAATTTTGTCAAAGTTAGTCAACTCGTTCAAATGTCATAGTAAAGGAAAAAATATTATTTTATTAAATAATGCAAACATGTACCAAAAATAATAATAATAAAAAAAAGAAAAAAAATGAAAAACTTAATTGCGTAGCTATAGCCCTTGTAATATTGAAATGCAAACTTTCAGCTCAATTAAAAGAGTAATTGTCACTAATCATATTTATATATAATCTAAATAATAAGTTTTGCGTTGTAGTTTTTATGAGCATTGAGATTAAAAAAACTTCCTAGATGCGAACAACCCAACTTGCTAGATGGGACGAAACCCATCAACTGCTTGCAGAACAAAATATAAAATATTCATTAAAACCACAAAGTACTCGTTGCAACTATACGACCCTGCTAAAACTTCTACGTTATCGTATTCATTACTTTCTGGGCTCTTTCAATGGACTCATACACTGAATTCATAATATCTTACATATAAGGTGGTGTCTTAGTAATGCACCTATAATAAAAAATTTAATAGAACAATATTTGTTTCATATCTCTAACGACCAAGAAAAAGACTCTGCAAGTTATGTTTCGATAACATCACTACGAGCATTGAATTGGAACTGAGGAAACTAAAGCATTTACCAGCATCAGGGCACAAAAACTGGTGGACAAAGCAAAGTCAGTCTTCAATCAAACTTGTTACACAAAACGATTGATTGTGGGACTATTGGCAACGATATATACACTAACTGTGAGATTGTATACGATTAGAAGCAGTTTTGGAAACTCATGTGATTTCTTTGGCACTTGTTCATATTAAAGGGCAAATTCATCAACATGATTTATTCTTTCCAGATTTGTGTGGTTTAGGCGTCTTAGAACCAGCAGATTTTAAACATTAGAAAAAGTATTATTGAGAAATTGTTTGAATTTGCATCCCCCTTAAGGTACATCCTATACACTTTGAAAGTAAAAAATTATCCCTCCCCTGCCAAAAATATGTTTCCTTTGATAGAAGTTTTAAAATAGTTTCAAAACAAGTTCAAAACAATTTTGAAACAAGTTTAAAACTGTTTCAAAACAATTTTGATGCGAGTTTTAAACAAGATTTACGTCAAATTTTATATTACAAAAAACAGTTTTATAAATTGAAAATTATGGGTTTTTTCTCAAAATCCATAATCTTCTATCTTCTTATTTCTATAAGGGTTTCGTCTGTTACGTCCCTTTTTCTCTCGACCTACTGAACCGATTTTTAAGATTGAGGTGTCATTTTAAAGCTTAGGATATACCGCAGTGACGAATAGTAATTAAAAAGGTCATATTGTTTCGGGCTTCGCCCCCCTCGCCTTTGATTTATTTCTAGAGGGGGCTTTAAAATGTTGACCAACTTTTATTGCAAGTTCTTTAATGTGAATTGTAATTTAACAGCTGATTACCTTCAGATGAATTTTAAAAGCCAGATAGTAAACAAAAATAGATCTCTGTCACTTCATAATCAACATTCACGTACTAAGGTGTATTTCACTCATACAAAATCATAAAATGCGCAATTTGCGCACGGGCCACCTCGTAGAATGTATTTCTATAAGCCAACTGATAGAAAAAATGTAAATAAAATCTATCAAAATTTTCTTACCTTCCCCAGGATTTGAACCAGCGACCTTTCATTTAATGTACCTATGTCTTACCAACTGAACTACTTGGGATGTTAGATTTAGGGCTCACAATCACTAGTTATACTTACAGCTTGGATTTCACTATTGCACTTGATAAAAGTTAAAAGTCAAAAGTTTTGTAATGTAAAAAGTAGACTCTGTTACCGAAAAATTTGACTATTTTCAGGTGTCTAAATAACTTTTTTTTAAAGTTCAATAGCAAAAAAATTTTACTGTGTGATATAACACTTGTATGATAACAGTTGTCAATTATTTTTTGTTTTTGTTTAATTTTATAAGTTGACAGAAGTTTATGTGTAAATTTTTTTTGTTATGTCACAATTTAAGTTAAATAAATAAATAAAAACAAAGCCTTTACCTCTATTAATTAAATACGACGAACAAGTGGATAAGAAAAACATTCAGAGCTTGTTCTTGATTAGGTAACATGACATTTTAAATGCTTTGGAAGTAATAAGAATGATGTTGAATAATACTATACTTTAAGAAATGATAGGTCTTAAATCATTCGGACTTATCTTATATGGTTTATTAAATTAAATCATAATTATTGTTGATCTGGAGTGATACTGTATTAACTTTCATATGTCTCTATGTCTGTATGTGATATTAGTAGCTTTTATTTCAATCTCATAATTATATTTTTATTAAAAAACATAATATTTTTCAAACTGATTTCACCAGTTATATTATGACAATTTTGAACTTGTTTCAAACTTCTATTAAAATTGTTTTAAAAGAGAGTTTATCAACTATATTAAAACAATCTTGAAATTGTCTTAAACTTGTTTTAAAACTGTTTTAAAAGAGAGTTCATCAACTATATCAAAACAATTTTGAACTTGTTTTAAAATTCTTTCAAACTTGTTTTAAAACTGTTTTATGAGTGTTCACCAACTCTATCAAAACAAGTTTAAACTTGTTTCAAACTTCTTTTAAAACAATTTTAAAACCAAACTTATTTTAAAAATGTTTCAAAACTATTTTAAAACAAGTTTCAACAATTTTCATGCTGCTTGGGTATTGAAGGATACCCGAATAATAAGGAAACCCGAGAAGCGAAACATGAAACTTTAACTATCATTTTTGATTTCAAGGATGATGTGCTTGAAATCTCGAAATTAAAATGTGAGGAAAAAGATTTTAATTGGGTTGTTAATTTTTAAATACTGTAATTTTTTTTGTAGAATCGAGAGCGATTACAATGGTAACAGGCATGTTATGCTAATTTTACTAATAATTCAAACCAAACATACGGAAGCCGATAAAGACTTTGGTGTAACTGTTTAAGCTAATTACCATTCAAAAACAACTGTTCGTCAGTAATGGAGCACGCCCCATGCTGTTAAGCATGTCAACAATAATGAAGGCTTCGGCAGACGTGACCCGATCTCTGAAATCCCTTTTACCTGAGATATATTTAATTCAATTTAACTGCCTTTTGTATTCCAACAGTAATTCAAACCACCTTTCAACCGTTATTAGTTCTCTGTTTTTTTATTTTTTTATTTTGAGTAGTATTTTTTACTTGTAAGGTTTATTTTATAACTAAGGGTTGATTAAAAAAAAGTTATTTATCCAAGATAAGTCAAAGAATATTTTAATTTTATCTTTTATTTTAATGGAACCTTGTTCGCTTTGTTCACTTATCTATTATGACTAATATTAATCATACTTTATTCTTGCAAAATAATTTTAGCGATGTTATGTAAAAATATTTAATCATCTTCTGAATAGCATATTGAAAATTATTATCTTCAGCATTATTGAGTCTTGAATAGTAGTGAAAGTTTTTAATAGTTATTGAATGTACGAAAATTACGGAAAATACGGAGTAAAACCGACAACTGCTACTTTTCAAGGTAATGTTCATATGTGTAAGGCCTTTTGCTCAAATGAAGGTGCACCTCGATGTTAGGTGATTGAGAGGAAACTAAAAGTTTCTTCACAATCCAATAATTTGAAGTGAACTTTCTTCAAATCAAGTTAGATATGTTCATAAAACTTCCCAGGGACGATAAAATATTGTTTTGGAATCAATACCTTGTATTTTTTTTAAACTTAGAAATTTGTGCTTCATATGTATTAAAAGAGCTAGAATTGACCTTTGTAAAACATCAATCTTCGGCTATTGTCTTCAAATAATAAAATAATTGTATTGTTTTTTTTACAATTTTTATATTTCATAAACAAGTAAGTGTCCTGCTATTAACAAGTTTTTAGGGTATGAAACAGTGTAATTTGTGTTTAGGGCCAGTATAGATGTGTAATTACATAATATTTAACCCTCCAACTGACATGGACTGTTTCACGGTCCACATACCAACATACTCTTGATTTGTCAGCGTCAAAAAGACTGTAGTTCAACTGTGGGGATCAAACCGGACATTAGACCTGCGATGTATAGTCTAATATGCGTCCATTACAATCTCAAGCTGCAGAGATTTGACTGCCTCTCTTAATGTGCTAAGTTTTAAATAAGTTAGAAGATACAGAAGTTGGATTTATTTTTAAAACATAATATAAATAAAGATTAATTAGTAATTATTTATGAATCTGATATGGTTTTGTAAGTTATAACAACCCTTCCCACAATTTTTAAGGTTTAAAATTTTTGTTGTTGAAGAAAAATGTTAGATATAAAAAAAGGTTGGACCTTAAGGACATTGCCACACTGGTTTTAAAAATTGTCTATTTTATCTTATGAAGACATTTGGATCATATGAATATTTAAGAAGGCCTTATACTATTTTATTGTGCCTAATTTATTGATTCTTTACTACTAAGATCCTAAATGATGCTGAATTACTAGACATCCTACTTTACCAAAGTAATGTGCATTATTTGAAAATTCGTAGTAAAGCCGTTAACGCTCAATGTAAAGCGTAAAGAATATTGCATTTTAAAATGAATAATTAAAATTAGTATTTAAATTCACTGCATGGCATCACAGTCATAAAAAAAAACTTTTTCCCCATAAATATACCTTCAAGTAAATTAATTTTTAATTTCACATCACTGTTTACATCATGGATATACATACCGATCATATCGGGGTCAGGATCAACAATACACTGGTCAAGCCGCCCGGACTTGATTGTTTTGAGCCTCTGAGGATTTGCAATCATGGCTGAGATGCGATTGATCCGCAATGTAATCCTCCTATCAATATTGTTGACCTTACCCAATGAGTCGGCTTCTAATACGGTAATGCAATGAAAATTAATTGTTGTCTATCTGATATCTTATTATCGCAATGAAACTTCAAGAAACAGTATACATAAACGATTTATTTAAATTTAGAGTTTATTTTAATATTTAATATTAGTTTATTGGTAATATTTCTTCTCAAGAATAACAAAGGCATAAAGTACTAAAGGCATTAATGGTACAGCTTTGTAAATAACTGTTTTCAAACGATAAAATTTTAATTTCTAAAGAAAATCAGTTTTAATGACCAGTTGGTTTTTCATCTGGAGTCTATTGTTCAATATTTTATTGAGAGAAACTTCTTAAATAATCTCTGCTTCTTTTATTCCAGATTTCTGCCAACCTGAGTTTTAATTTGTATTGAAATGATTCAGAAAATATTGTTTTAAGTTTCATTGTAAAAGTTCAATCGAAAACTCTATGTCGATGTGACTATTGATAAATTTATTTCAATGTATTAATTTAAAAGTTTTGATAACAATCATTATAAAAATGTCAAGAGAATAATGATATGCTATTTTATTACTGGTTAAAGAATTATTTGGATAATCGATAGACCTTTAATGAATATTCGTTTGGTTATCATAAATATCTATGTAAAGCATTATTTTGGTAAATATGGTAAAACGGCACTATAAAATATAAATAATGAAATTGCTTTGGCTAGTTAATAATTTTGAGCCAAACAATTTTACATCATGTACGATAAAACATCACATGTAATAGGTCTCTATCCAAAGAAGATATAAACCATAGTTTAAAAAAGTGAATCGTTTTCGGTTTTTTTACAGAAATTCCTATTAGTTTGTTTACAGTTATGATTCGCATTGTAATGTTTTACACCATTTTCTGTCAGTATTCATAATACTGTTTATGAAGTACGAAGAAACCAATAATACACCCAATCATGATCATACTAAATGTATAACTCAGTAACCATGGATTTGAGTTAAGATCACTGTGCCTTTACCCATAAATTGTTTAAGTTCAAATTCGAATATTCAAAATTATTAATATACAGATTTTTATTTAATAAAATTGTATGTTTGGTAAGTTATTAGTTAATATTAATTAGATCTTGGTTGTAAATGAATGTAATCTTACTATATTAATTTATTATATTTTTGTAATGCATTTTTTTTACTACAAAAACCCTACTAACATTATATAACCGAAATATTTTTTTAGAATTATTCAGTAAAGTTTTTATTGAAGTCACCATGTTATAAGTTTCAATATGCCACGGTATATAAAAATCCGTAGATTAGATAAAATAAAAAAGTCATTGAACATTTGAATCGATATTGTTGTTAGTTCAAGGTTTTATTTTAATATAAGTTTTTGAGTTATCTGTTGCCATCAAAAGGGAGTAAAACCTTTTTTTATTTCAATTAATGGTGTTTAAAATCGTAAAATAAAATATACATTGTTATAGAGAATACTTTGAATGAGACTAAATAAATTTGGTATATTTATAAAGGATATATTTTTGAGACTGTAATTGTTTCCAGCTACACAAATGGGGACGAATATTCAGCAACAAAAATATTATAGCAGCAAAGCAGATAAATATAAAATAAAGCTGGAAGATCAAATCGCCGAAATGAAGCGGACTATAGAGGAATTGAAGGAGAAAGTGACTGAACAAAAGGAGCAGCTTTGGAAAGAAAAACACGAAAACGACAAGATGATAAAAGACCAGGAGATGTTTAGGAGGCAGCTGGTAAGCCTCGGGTCTTTTTTGGGATTTATATTTTAAGAATTCTTCTGAAGTTGTCCCATCTGGGATGCTCTGCAAACATGCGTGAGACTGAAAAAAATTTAGGATTTTTCTTTGTAAACTAGTAAGAAAATTGTCAGTTTATTCAATTCCTTATTATAATGGGTCGGGATAAGAAATTGGAAACCGGAGATTTCAGGGCTGAAGCGGGGTTTTGTGTGGATATTAAACAAAGATATTTTTACAAACTTTTTTGACTAGGTTACGTCCAAACTTTGTAGTCGTTCCCGACTGGCTCTTTAACGAGTATTGTATAGAAAAAGTTTTTTGCCACTGGACTTGACTTGGTACATGATTAAATATGTCGATGCCCAAATAAAAAATTTTCATGAAAGATGTTTTTGAATTTGAAAATCAGTATCGAGCTTCAGCTCAAATATTACTAATTTTAGAGATGAATTATGAAAAGTTCCAGACATAAAACGTTTCGTCTATTTCTCTTTCGCCATATGGTAACAGGGTAGCAAATTTTAAACGTCTACACTAAAAAAAAAAAAAAAAAAAAAAAAAAAAAAAAAAAAAAAAAAAAAAAAAAACACTCAATAGTAAGTAGGCCTAATTAAAAATTGTATTCTGAATGATTTGAAAAAGAATGTAGGCCTAATTTAAATTTTTCTTTCTATTTTCCATGATCTCTTAAAATTTTACTTTTTTAATTAGCCCAGTAAGGACATTCTAACTATAGGCAAAGTACTTCCTTTTGATAAAAATATTAAGTATATGTACACATTTCATGCGAAATGATGATGTACATATTTTTTTCATCTCTATACCGACAGTTGTTCTCATTCTCATAATAAACCTGGGAATACTCAATTGGGAGGGTAGGACGGTAGTATAGCTGTGGTTGATTTCCTCGTTAAGTAATACAAAACATTCTTAGGAAGAAAATTGTGTAGAAAATGCATTTAGTCTAGAGTTACTAGTATGGTAACTTAGATAGAAGTAACCATAATATAATATAGTTTCAATTTCAATGTTACAAGGTTTATCCGTTATAAAAAATTGAAATGATATTTTATTCGTTGCAGAGCATGTTCCACTTGCCCCACTGTCCGGTGCTGACCTCCCCGCCTTGCCCCGTCCACTCGGTCCACTCCCATCCTCTCTCGGCGTCTCCCAGAGGAGGTGACTACCAACTCTTCCGGGGGGACGACGGTAAATCATTTAGTCAATCTAGAAACGTGTTGTAGAGGTCGTAGGCTAAATGTGCCTTCAGTATTTGAATTTGGGATTTCCTAAAGACGGAAAAAGCAAATAAGATAGTAGTCACGATTGGACTCAAGCCTATGAAAGTGATAAATTTTCATTTTTAAATCTCCATATGCCAAAACATTTAACTTGAGATATGTATAGCTCGATAACTTTTGAAAGGCACATCCAATTTTGGTAGAATGTTTTGCCAGAACTCTAAGGATTTACAAGTTCGAGTTTTAAGGGCTTTAAAATTAATCAAAACATTTTTACTCGTCTTCTTACTCTAAACATAAACATTTATTTTCAACAATTCAAACAAAGTTGAACTACCAAATCATTAATTTTGAAAAAAAAACGTAAAGTAGTTATTACTCACGTTTACAACTCAACTTTGTGTGTTAATGTAATAAAAACAGTCACCCAGTTAAATAATCTTAGTTAAATAATTTGCTGTTTGTAAAAAAACGAACTATTCATATATTCTTTGCCTATATTTATACGATATTCTTAACATATTTGAATACGTTTTTCAATGGTAAAAAATGTCAGTATTAACATCACAACTGAGATATTTTAATGGGAAGTATTAAACCGTATCACATATATATTCGTCGTGAAATTATTTTTACAAAAATCACCTATACTTGTCTTATAACTTAGAACATATATTCCCCAGACATGACTAGGTACGATGGATCATCAATGTACGATAATATCGTAAAGACTATGCGAGCACAGGATGAGGGGTCGTGCGAAGACCTTTTCAACGTCCAGGCCACCAAACCTGGTCGAGCTCCCCCCTCCACCTCGGCCACCCCCTCCCCCTCCCTAGATGACGTCACCAGCTTCGCCCTGATGCTGAGTGACAGCTGTCAGAGCCGGCTGAGAGAGGTGCAGCAGCAGCAGCAGCGACCTGACAGGTCTGGACACGACAGGATGGTCACGACAACACACCGGGCTGTGGTGAGTTTGGTCGTTTGAATTGATCGTATTAGAGGTGGATATTCTTTTAAATAAACCTATCAGTTAACTGACACATACCGGTACTTTCTCCCAACAATATAAAAAAATATGTTAAAAGCTTCAAACATTTTAAACAATTAGTATTATGAAAAGATTTTTTTCTATATGAATCTTGATGACTCAGTCGGATAGCTACCAGCTGAGCAGCGCTCGTTTGACCCTACGCGCGGCTGTGACTTTTAACAACGTACTGCGTTTATCGCAAAATGAAAAATTGAATTTTTTCCTTAACTTGACGTAGAGCAATAATTAAAAATACTGGATTATTTAGTTTTTTGAGCTTGATTTAATGGTGATAAGAAAAATTTATTTCAAGATAACAGCTATTTTAAAATTGAAAAAAAATATTTTTTAAACACCTTTTACTCCATAATTTTTGAACACGCATTTTCTCGGAGATGTGGGTGGTGTCATTTTATTCATAATTTTAATCTTTGTAAACCACGAAATTTTAATCAAAAACGTTAGAGCCGTTTTTGAGAAATTTTGATTTTTTTCATGTTTTTTTGGGGGGGTAAACTACCATTAAAAATAAAAAAATTAAAAAATAAAACACCTGGAATTATTGTGGGTTTGGACCTACATACCAAATTTCACCAAAATCGGACCATTGGGGCGTTCTCAAGCTTTCTTTACATCCAGACAGACATCACTCTGATAACCACTTTTTTGGACTCAGGGGGCACCTAAATGGATAAATCCACCAACAACTCAAATTCGAAAATTTTGACAAAAACAATACTTTCTCCATATACTATGGTATAGGGGGAGAAAGTAAGAAATGGTTTGTGCATACTTAGTCTATGTCATTCTTATAAAACGAATAATTATCAACCTTACTCGAGCAACACAAGTTACTGGTTTTCAAAACTTTCTCTCCATGACATAGCTTGGATAAGCTTTTGTTTAGAGTATTAATCTTAATCAATTCTTTTCCAGGATCATGACATCGACTATTTGTTACCACCAGAAGGCATAGAACCTTTAACAACAACGGAACTTTTCCCACATTTGTAATAATACCAACTACTGAAATGTGGCAACTATTATACATAAAAAATATTTATCGGTTGTCTAATGTAGCCTTTTCATTGTTTTACTTTAATATGATTTATAAGTTTCAGTTTGAATGCAGTTTAAAAACTAAAGTTGAATTTTGATTTGAACATTAATTATTAATAATGTACACCCCCTTTACAGTAGACCTACATACTTAGCAAATTTCCAATTTGATTTTGTGATTTTTTTACCTTATAAACACTATGAGCGGTTGAGTATGCGGGTTTGATGACATGGGGGTGTAAGCAAATACTGTATCGGTTAATGTGTAGGTTAATATATGAACCTATTAAAATACATGTAAATTATATCAGGTTCTGTTATTTTATATTTTCCCATAAATTCCCACAGAGGTGAGTATACTAAGGTTTGCGATTATGTGGGTGGGTGTAGTAGGCATAAGTTAATCCCTACATAGTGAAGATGGATTTTAGTCAAAAAGAATTTTAAGATTTATTAAGTTTTTTACTCTGCAATAGCCCGTATCTTGTTCTAATATCTATCTTTCTGCTATTTTAGGCCAAAATCTTTTTTTTATCCATTAAATAAAATCTTGTCCCAACAAACCTGTGTAAACTACGAATTTCATTTTTTAAAAGATCTTCTAAAAACGGTTTTAGCTGGCAGTTTTAATTCTTAAAACATGCATTCAACAACACCAAACCATTACACTTATCAGATGTACATATATATTTTTAATTTCGTAGAAGATGACACTAAAACTTTTGAGCAGAAGCTTTGCAAATTTTCCAGTAAAGCTGTCGTCAACGCTAATCCAATTACTGTTCCGGCGGAGAGTGTTTTGTTGGTAATTGTTTCTTGATTATAACAACTTTGCTTGCTTACTTATTACCATATAATATTCTATAGACAGTTTTAATCTAACTCATTAATGTCATGTTTGATTAAAGATTAGGCCTACATAGTTTTCACTGTGTACTGTTTTGCTTTTTATTTTACCGTACCTCAATGTACATCTATATTATATAAAAGAAAGTTACACCAAAGATAAATCATACTCCCCAAGGTGTATGCATTTAAAGTATTAAGGGCAGATTGGTAGTAAAAAACTAAAGAATATTATAGACTTGCGGTGAGTAAGCGTAGCGAACGAGCTAAACCCGACATGGAGTGAACGCAGAGATCGAGATAACCTGATGACGAATGAGCGTAGCGAACGAGCTGATCCTGATGGAGAGTGAGCGTAGCGAACAAGCTCACATGAAGGGCAAAGCATTTCTCAAGTTTTCATTGCAAACCATGGCGGGTAAGCTAGTAGTAGATATAAAGTAAAAATGATCCATAAAAAAATTAAATTGTTGTTGCGAATATTAATTTTGGCCATCCTCGATTTCGATTATCTTTATTTTTTGGTTTTTACAAGTTTTGAAACCCGCTTTCATAGTTTGTAAAAAAAATTTTTTTACATGTATATTTGACTCCAAACGAATATTAAATTTAAACAATCTTTCTTAACTTTAACGTAAATTCAGCAATAGTCATGTGCTATAACATTTAATTACTCGTAGATGACCATATTTGAGAACATGACCCTGCCAGAAAGCCATCTTGAAAAAGCTGTAAAAATTCACGAATAAAAATTTTAACTTACCCGTTGTTTTTCATTTCGTTTTAATAATATTGAGCTTTTCGCTAGTTTGACAATAGAATTTATTTGGACTAAATCCGTTCAGGCAGAAGCAAAATTACCCGTTAGAGGGGACCCCCTTTTTTACTCCTCACCCACATGTTTTGATCAAACGTAACTAAAATTTTATAACACTTAATTGTACTTATGACAGCCGTAAGTCTACAATAAATAACTTTCCACAAAATATTACTATGTTTTCATGACGAAATAATTACCTAAACTTAATTAAAGTGATCAAAACTGTCACCCAATGATAAAATATTACACCATGGTCGGTATTAATATTCATTAGAAACACAAAGACTCGCCCAGCAAACACGAGGCCCTCTGGAACTCATCGGATATGCATTGCTTTCTGGACGAAGCTTTTAATGGACTCATCCAGTAAGGCCTGCAGAAGGTTTAGGACAAGCGTAGCGTACTTTATGTCTGGATGCAATTACAAAATCTATCTATACTTGTTTAGTACGCTAAAGGGTTTTTTTTAGATAACTCCCCCTACTATATATAACCTTTGGCAAAACCATAATATGGTTTTCCCAACAAAAGAAATTCACCTGAAAGCCCACAATTGAAAGTAGCTTTAAAGAGCAATATCACTCTTATTAAATATAACAACCAATATACATTATATATCAAAATGTGCAAAATTATATTTTCTATAATTTACTTATTTACAAAATTTAGCTGTCTTTAACGGTTCAAAAGATATTCAGCAAAAACTTATAAAACTAAAGCCGCCATTTTTAAAAAGTGGCCATAGCAAGCGGAGAGTGGTAGACTTTTCACTAGGTAGTTTTTCTTAGGTAGTTTTACATGAGAATCGGTTAAAATATATAAGATTGCAATTACTTCCGGGTTGAACCCAGATTAAAATGCACACAAGCTTAGAAAATAATGAGGAAAATAATCATGCTCATCTATTAATTAGATAATTATTGTAAGAAATTAATTGATATTTTCAATGAAGAAATATAATAGCTGTCACGGACACCCGACGTGTTGGATTTTAAACAATGGAAGGAACCAGATCCTCAATCAATCCTGCAACTATGAACAACAGCGGGTGGCCCTGTCACGTGCATTGTCCGTCTGGCGTCCTTCAACTCTTCAGCCCTGACTGACGTACTTATACGAAAAAAAGATAACCCTCAATGTAGTGCAAAACAGGAATACATCATTTAAATTCATTAATGTAACACCTTCAAGCTGTGACTATAATATAACGTAGGCGTAAGTGAAACTAATTGTTATGTAAAATGAATAACTGTGAGTATAAAGGATGGTGTGTAATGTGAGGAATTATTAATTATTACTATTTTAGAAAAACTCACATAAATTATGGACGAAACACACACTGGACCTTGAGCAACAAATGCTTTAGGTGCCTAACCTTAAAAGAGTGTGATCATATGTGAGTGAAAACGACAATAATTAGATCAAGAGACATTGAGTGTGTTTATGTTTTGGATAGGTGATCAAACTATAAGTTTTCGACATGTTCATTACTATATTTTTACAGTATTTTACAAAACTTAAGTTGATCATATATAAAGGAGAGTATGCAACGCTTATATCCAGCCTTTTAGGCAATTCAGAGATATTTAGAACACTCGCACATCTCACTCACGGCTTTGAGTCCTTCATACTACAATAGTTGCATAAAATATTACAATGAACCATACTTAAAATAATACGTACTGTATGTTAACATTTGGAAGCACCTGAAAATAAGCAGCTAGTAATGTTTATTTTTATAATAGATCATCATAAATAACAATAGAGAACAATAAAAAGAAAAAATGTGCGATAAATATAAACAAAATACAAAATTAAACTACGAAGGAAGAGGGAAATAGGCTTAAACGAAATATAAAATCATCTTAGTTTCTATAGTGGATATAGTTAAAACACTTGAGGTTTGGTGTAAGTGTCAACGTAAAGCCTAATGTCGCGTATGATAAAACTCGAAGGGAAGAATCACGTTATGCCTATATGAAAGAAGTTTTTCAAACTCATAGTGAAAGATTATAACACATGATTAGGCACATGTTTGGCAATTTTTCCACCCTACGTGAAATTTATATGTATAATTTACCAGTTATCAGTATTAGAACTATACACTAATGTTAAATCGCTGATGTTACTATGATACTTGTTATTGCTGATGATAAAACTTTGCAATATAACATATATAACCTCCATTAGTTAAGGAAGTTGTATTTGTATAAAGGGTTTTCAATCATAAATTATAAACTGGGGTTCATTGTACTACCTTTAACAACACAAGCCCATATTATGATAACGTTTAAAATTATCCTCAACATTAAGCGAAAACAAAACCCAGTCCAAACTCAATTAAGAGTCGGAAAACTTTCCAAAGAGATTACAAGCCCCACTTGAATGAAGACAGCATTTTTTAAAGTGGTTGAACATTCAATGTTGAAATGTTAGGTTTCTCCAATTACAAAATTTCCTTTAAAAGATTTCGTTTGCGGACAATTGTTTTTACTCAGATTAAAACAAGGAGAAAAAAATTGTTTTAACACACAGTTAAAAATGGATTAAAATAAATATTAATAATTAGAATATTTTTCATAAAAATAATTCAGTTTATATTCTATGATTTTTTTTTTAAAATATTGTCTAAGGTGATTCCCAGTTATTAACAACAATGGCCTATTATTCTCTTTATTATTTTATCGTACGGTTATTATTTTATAGTATGACTTTTTTAATGTTGTCTAAGGCGATTCAAAGTTATTTTATTATTCCCTTCAGTTATTATTTTATTATTCAGTTAACTTACATTATGAATGTATCGATCACCTAAGCTACCCATCTACATTCTATAGATTTCCTTATGAATTTCTTCCATTCGATTAACAACAGTTATTCGATCGAACTGAAGCAAAGAGAATCTTTCTAAGCAGCAGTTGACTTCATCGATCGTTTTTATACTGGAGTAGGAAGATGTAATAGAAAGGAAATTAAACAATAACCTATGTAGGTTATGTATAACAATAACCTGTAATGTGGCTGTGGAAGGAATCTCAAACTATGGAGATTCACATATCAGGATGGATATGTTGTTTATTCATGTGTGGTCAATGAATGCCTCCGAGTGCCTGCATAGTCAAATGGTGCCTGCCTTCAAGCGTTGGTTGGCCTGTGCATTGCAAATAAGACTGGGATGCAGTGACTTTACTCTTTAAATGTACCTTTTTAAACCTTGGCAATTCTTTCAAGACGAGTAACCAAAGTAGAAAAATATTGAGGCTGGCTCATCATAACTTTATTTGTGTGATTTATGGAATGAAACGCAGAGTTGGAGATTTTTTCGTTATGTTTCTTGTTGGTTGTCTTTGTAAGCCACACGATATTCGTGGCTGTACATAATTCCTCGATCTTTTGACAAAATTTGACTTTTTACCACTCTATTTTAAAACATTATGTCGCAAATAAAGATAATTGGGTTTACCTACTGGCTGCTATAGCTATTTATTCCACTTACAAATAGCCAATTTAGGCTCACGGAAAACACTGCTTAGCTATGTTTTGAGTTGCTATTTAGTTTAGTCGAGCCTGACGTAAGTGAATTTTAAGAAGTTACATACTTAAATTACATTAAGAATAGGACTCAATATATAAATCATCAGTTTGGTTGGATTAGTTTACGTAGTTCACCCAAACGTACTAATACTTCTTTGTAAATAATAAAAGTATATGGTATTAGTTGTAACCTGTTTCTTTACATGCGTTATGTATATGTAAGACGATGTACTTAACGAACACGGTGATTAATGTAATAGGACAAAACTATGTTTATATAAATTTCCTTTTAACTTGTCTGAGAGATTTACTTTATTTTATGTTTACATTTCTTAGTGTTAATATGTTATCAGAGTTACCGTATTTTATTACATCCTGAATAAAAATTATGCGACTAAAGTTAATGATATTGAGTTTAAAATAAAAATCAAGAAAATGTTGTTAAAAAATATATCAATTTTTAATAAATGATTAGAATTTAAACAGTTCAGAACTCTTTTAGCTTTTAAATTCCTAAACATTATCTTTTTTTGTGTTCTGTTCAAAATATAAAATTTGTTTCTTCATAGGGCAAATTTCAGGACGGATTGATCCATAAAAAGCCTACCACACTTAAAACCCAAGTTGAAACATTCCCAGGGATGAAACATTCAGTTTAATCTGTTTACATCTACACCCTCAGAAGTAAATTTATACGTTTAACTCTGGAGACTTTATTCCGTCCGATTCCCGATGCCTCGAGAGTCGAGAGAAGTCGCAGAACGTGAGTTGACAGTTTATGTTGGATCCGTTTCCGTCACTGAGCCCCGCCCTAAACCCAGCCAACACAAACACCATCAACCGTACTTTCATTCCCTTATTATAGAATTTACAAACATTATTTATAAAAACTTATAAAAAAACTTATAACAAGTTATAAAAACTAATTTTTGATTATTCTGTACTCTAATCATCATTATGGAAATTTATATAACTGCAAGTTAATTCTGTTGTTTCTTGTTGTGCCGTTACTATTTTTGGAATAGTTAAGTAGTAATTCGTTTCAAGAAATGGTAGCCAACCAATTTTAATAAAATTTTCCCCATCGTGGTAAACATTCCAATTAAATAACTCGACACCGTATATTTAGCTATTTCTCACGGTTTTATTTACTTTGTAGCTTTATATGTAAAAATGTTTACCCTCATTACCTTCTAAATGGTTTATCCTAAAAACTGCTTGATAGTTTTTAAAGTAAATGATGATGTGATGACAACTATATTTTGTTCAGCACTTGTAAATGGGTAATTCTTATTGTTATGTAAGAATAAAAAATTTGAATTAACACAGAGTTGAATGCATATTGTAGATGATATCTAGGGAAGTTATGTCCAGCCGTCCATTTAACGGTGTAGGCCCCGGCCAGTGAGTAATGCTCCATTCTGGGGGTGATTTGTCAATGTTGATTCACCACTCCCGGTCCACACTGGCTGATCTATAATTTGGTGTCGAATTCGACGTTAAGGAGAGTTGAATACATTGTGGGATGGTTCTAAAATGAATATATTTTGATAATTATGTAGATCATCATATACTTCTTGGAAATATACTTTAATGTAGTCTACAAACAACGTGGGAATTAGGTTCTATAGTGCGGTCTAAAAACTGAGTTGTATAAAAAACTCTATACACATTTAATCGAGTTGTTAAAAACTACAGCTTAATATAAAACTATATTGAGAAAATTCTCATACATTTAAAGATTAAACAATTTTTTGTTAAGAATTTTAATGCTTTCATAAATGTTTGACGTAATGAATAATGGTAATAGCAATCATTTCGGAGTTATTAAATCTCTAGTTGGAACTTATTTTAAGTCAACTCTCATTGAAATGTATGTCCCAATAGCATTTCAGTAGTTAAAAAGGAGTAATTATAGAATATGATAAAGTTTCGTAAAATAAGTTCCAAAAAAATTCTATATGACATATACTTTACCTAAATGGGGATTGAACTGTACTTATTTCAAAATATATCCATTATGAATGTTTTTACGTATTTTATGCAAATAAAATATGTGGTGTGTGTGTATTATAAATGTGTACAGTAAATAATTATTGACTAAAATAAACATGATTTTGTTTGTAACAATAGTTTGAAACTTACCTCTTCATCCAGAAAGAGCTTAATGAGTGTCAAGCAGGCAAACTAATCTTGAAGTGATGTTCGTCTCAAGATCCCAACACTTGAACAAGCTTCCTCGACAGGGGCACTTTACCTGTCCTGTTGGAAGTTTTGGAACTTAAATTATTATTAATTTGTAAATAAGGTTCACAATGTAATGTGAAAGCTTAAAACTAAACAAATGGATTCAATTATCTATTTGGCTTTAATATGTCGGATAAAGCAACAACTCTCTTCCATTTTGTGGCATTTGCATTAAATAGCTTGTAAGAAATTTTTAGTTGGGTTTTATGGAAGATAAAAATCAACAATAAATAACTAAATATTGTTTTATTAAAGCCAAGTAATAATTATGGTAATATATTATAATAATTGCATAAAAATCATGGAATCTTCTCAAAGTGCTTTATTTAATTTAAGTTACATAAATTAAAAAATTGAAAACAAATTTTCGTAAAATTTAAGAATGCACTAGCATTTTCTATTGCTGAAATGAAAGCTGTATTGACTTCTGAAGAGACCTTCATTGCACTTGAAGACAATGACGATCTTTGTGAAATGTATTACGGTTTGAGAATATTTAATTACTTATTTTTGACATGCTTTATATGTGTACAGTAAAACTTGATTATTTTTATACCATATTAATGATGAATTAATGCTACTAATAAGTAGCTACATTAGCATGTAAGATTAATGTTCAAAAATGGGTTTTACTAATATTAGTATTGAATACTTTCCCCGCAACAACTTTTTAATTCATTCCTAAAATGAGTTCGTTCATAGTCAAACACAACCAAGTATCGTTGACTTTTTCCCTAATAGAATCATCTAACACTAAACCATCTAACATTAGACTCTAATATTTACATATTTTATACTGACATTTGTGAGCATTATCATTTTCGTAAAATAACTCAGATAAAAAGTACAATAAGATTCAAAACTGCAGTAAAAGAGAAGTGCTCCATGTCACAATGTAATCAGAGAAAGATTACGAAGCTTCTCCAACTTACAAAGAGGCTGCACGTTTGAGTTGAAAATACACCCGCCCCTGCAAATTGAAACTCGAAATTAAATTCTTCAAAGCTTCCTGGAAACAGTTTAGCTCAGCTAAGGAGGTAAAAAATCATTAAAATGTGAACATTCTTATTTCATATTTATACATTTTCTTAGCTGAATTAAATTACGGACATAAAAAATTACAATTACATGTGGTTTTTAAGGCATTTTAAGCTTAACGAACGGACGTTTTTGTGATAAATATCTGTATTTCTTAAAATGAAGAAAAAAATCTGAAATGATAGAAAGTTAACCACTAGCAAAAAAAAAAAAATAAATAAATAAATAAATAAAAAAAATAGATATATTTATTTGAGGTATTCCCAAATTAAATACCCATGATTTTACAGTAAATAAAACATTAAGCCAAGGGACTTCCAAATGACGTCATCGACGATGATATAATCAGCTACGTCATCCAGTGACATCACAAATATGACGTCACCAGTGACGTCATCATCTATGACGTTATTAAAGGTCAAGGTCACTCAGAAAGTAAACATTTTTTAAACACTCATGTAACTTTAAAACTGTTTATTCTATTTGCGAAGTTGACATTGGGTACATCAAACAAATTTTTCATAACATGCGGTAGGTATTTTGGCTGTCCACTGTGATAATTTCCCTTCCCTCATGATCCATTCATTTTCTAGGCAGTGGGGGATTGATGTCATCAGGAGGACAGGGGCACCTCTAGCTGAGGAGCATGAATGGACAGTCGGTTGTTTGGCCATTTAGAGGGTAGAGCGGGGTTTGCGTGTTAGAGCCTGAAAATCAGTTGTCACAGTAGCTCGGGAGTTGGCCCCCTAAATGGTCAAATGGCCGTCTGATGTCCCATCTCTCACCCTTTCTCTTCCTTTAATATCCCGTCCTTCGGGGGCTTGCTCAAAATACCCATTAGAGGCAGAAGTGCTTAACAGTTTGGCCGGGGTCTCCTTATCCACCAATAACAACAACACTTTATTTCCACATTTTGCTCTGAGATTCGCACAATTCTCGGTGACCTTGAGAACTTTGAATACAATTTGATGAAATCTGTAAAAGTTTAAACCATTTCCTTATTGACAAAAAAAAACTTAAACTTTGACCCAAATTGAGTGTGAAAGAGCGCAGCGCTACGATATGCACTCCACTAAAGTCACACCCAGACTACCTCAGTGACGCCTTGCATTCGTGGTACTCTATTTTATTTTGAGGTAAAAGTAATAAAAATAGATTTTGAAAAATTTTAATTTTTTTTGCAAAGTGTATGTTTATCTGTACTTTTTAGTCAAGTGTATGTCTGTGAGCTTGTAAGGACTAGTAATATTCTCAGAAATCATGATGTTTAAAATTTTCACAAAACTGTTGTTATTAATATTATTATATATTATCGGGTACATGTAAGTTTAATCATCTAGTATGGGAGTTACAAGAGTTATTTTATTTATAAAATTCATTTCCTGCAATATTTTCTATAACTCACTTGAACCCAAAGTGATTTTAGTCTGTTTTGTAAAATGGTCCGGTGCTCATTGTCACATTACCCCACAATTCTTTTCTTTCTGTATTCTCGTATATACTCACCGATAGAATTTAATACAATAATTGGAAAAGACGAGATTTTGGCAGGAGATCTTTAAGCCCTTTACTTTGGGGTAGAATGCCAGTTTCTGAACTTTCAGGGTTTTCCACTTTGAAGGTAATTAATTTCCTAATCGTCTCTCTTCAAGTAGAACAATTGTATTTAAAGACACATGCCTGAACATTATCTACATTTGATTTTTTTACTTAAAAAATACGTAGATTCGAATGTTGTTCTAAGAAATATAATTTTAAATGCGTTTCAATATTTTGTATTGAGATTATAAAAAAAATAAAAAAGGATAAATACATTGTGAACAAATTTTTGTAACATTGAACAAAAATAAATTTTTCACATTTTATCATCTGTTCAACATTATATTTTACAATATTTTTAAAAATAATTGCTAAGTAACAGAAAAATTTAATTATTTAAGAAGTGAATTTGTGTTATTCTCATAGTTTAAAGCGTATCTTTTATTCGTGAGTACTAGAATAGCATATTATCTTTTATAATATGGTAACTTTATATTTGACGGGTAATATGTATATACAAAAAATTGTTCTTCATTTCATTATTATTTATGTTATTCACTATTAATTTTGTATGTATATGTTTTACCATAGGCTTTTTAAAATCTACAATATAATTACGGTTGAATACTGTGCAATTTGTTAAACAATTCTGTTCAACCGTTGAAGGTCGAAGGTAGTGGTAAAATGAAATATTTTCCTGTATACTCAGAACATTTTAGATGCATAACCTTGAAATCCACATTTAGTGATAATTGAGTATGGAACATGTTGAACATTGTATTACTTATGATTATTAGGCTTTTGGAGTGTTGACATAATGATTGGGAGGGCTTTAATATTGGCTTGAATTCTCCAATGGGACTCGATAAGATTCTTTGATTATTTGCCATAACAGATAATACATCAAAATAATTTATTCATTACATTTCAATAACATATTGAAACTGTCGAAAACAAACATTGAAGGCCTACTGATAATAATATAGAATAGTTTGGTTATTTTTTTTTTTTTTTAATATGTTAACACCATTACAAGTGTGAATTGTTCATTGCGCAAAAACATACTGGATGTATTGAGTAGAAATTTGCAGTTATAAAGGAAATATTTAATAAAGTCCCATAGCTATTTACGTAATGAAAACACATAGCCTAAGGGCTTTGATCTCATGTTTCACTCATGTGTATTTGACAGAATATTTTATATTATTGTAGATTTAATGGCAGTTTCAGGAAAAAAACTTTTCATAACTAGTATGAATCATGAAAACGATTTGTTTAAAAACATTTTTAGCGTTATGTTTAAAGCAATAAGGATTATTTTGAATATATATATATATATATATATATATATATATATATATGTATGTATATATTCAATATATTTTGTTTGTATATATATTGTTTGTTATATATATACAAAACAATTACCAAGTTTCATTTACATAGTTTTTTGTGAGATTTTGATTTACTAAACCAACCTTAATATAAAATACTGTTTTGCAAAAAAAATAAAATAAAAAAATAAAAAAAAATACGCAAATTATAAGATTAAATAGAATAATGGAAGTATATATTTCTTTATAAATATGATAAGTTGAGGCTCATTAATGGTAGAACATGGGCAATGTTGAAAACTAGTGGTAGTAATAAACTTTAACTAAAGCCTAATTAGGAACTGCAGAATCTACTTCAATGGGCAAAGACAACTAAAGCTTGAGGCGTGTGCTCACTGTGCTCTCTAGGCCCTTTCGGTCTAAAATGACAGTTTCTCTCTGAAATTTCAGTTTTTACACTTTTATGGTAATTAGTTTTCTAATCGTCTCTCTTCAAATATAACACTTGTGCCCAAAGGAACATTTGTTAGTTTTTTAGTTTCTATTTATTTTCATAAATATTTATTTATATGAAGGTTACGTTCTCATGGTGTTTTATTATAGGAAAATTCACTTTAAATATATATTTTTTATATTTTATAGTGATTATTAAGAAGAAGGAATTTAAATTTTATGTTAAATTAACACCATCAATTACGACGGCACCTCAAACAGACGGCACTGTTATTTTTATAAAACCCTCCATGTTTTTGATATAAATACATTGAGGAATAACCAATCATAGTGAAGTAGTTGTTATTTCAACGATAATACATTTACATACAGTTTTTATCTTGTATGATTGGTCAGTCCACACCGACGGCACTCGTCACGGTGCCCAGAGTCTCGGCAGGCGGGGAGTTGGCGGTGAGGTGGCGTGGTGGTGGCGGGGAGGTGGCGGGGAGGTAGTGGTGGCATGGCGGGGGACACATTTACCGGCAGTGATCTGCTGTCCTCTCCCGCCAAAAGGCGCCTGCGGTACTTGGTGATACCATATCGCCCATGATCGACCTAGCGAACTGCCGCGCAGAGTTTGCAGGAGTAATATTTCTGTTGACTAAAATAACGACAGTTAAAAGTGCTTGTCTTATGATTTTAATTGAATTCGGGAATTACAAGTTATGCTAAATACTACGTAGATTTTGGAACTAATAATTATGATTGTAAAGTAAATATCAATTAATTAAAACTAACAACATTTATTTAATGTTGTGATTATAATTTGTTTAGTAGTTATAATAAATATTTTTACTTAACTTGAGACACCAACACGATTTGGTGCATATTTTATTAGACTATAACTGAAGGTGAAACATCATAAATAATATAAGTTAATTCAAAATAATCTTTCTACATCACCCAACGCACCCGGGGTGTTAGGACTTGCCAATCACTATTAATCGGCGGTTTTCCCTTGACCAGATCGCCGATACACGCTACAAATAATTTAGGTCATGGTTGTTAAATGTAAATTTTTGTAACTGTCGTATGACGCCGTAAATTCGAATCAAAGTCGAGGACTAACAAAATGTTCTTCCCGAAAAACACAGGAGACCATATAGTCAATAACTCAGAAAACATTCACCCGGACTTGGATGTGTTATTTAACAGGTAAAAAATCTACAAGATTCCGTCTCGGTCGCAGCCGCTTTTCAGCGATACGAAAATCATTGACCAAAAAATTATAACACTCGATAGGTATTTTCGACCGTTTTACATGGTTCCACACCCACACAACATTACCTACTAGGGGGCCCGTGCAGCGCAATGCGCTGAATTTATCGAGAGTACCTGATGATCAAACCTTGTGATTTACCGATGGTCTATGATAATTCACTGAGTTACTTTGAATGAAAATTAAATTGTAGTGAAAATCAGATTACACTATATGGTTATTTATTTCATTAATCGATCTTCATAAACAATTCTCCAACTATGACATAGTTAACAATGTCATAGTGTTGAGATTTGACGATTGTTCTTTTAGGACCAAATTAGCTCCGTGGTGATTTTTATGCCGATTTGTCTTATAGAGCCTCTGCCTAAAAAGTCCTATAAAATGTAGAATAAATTCACACATGTTGGATCTAGATATTTCATCACACGAAAAACGTAAATGACCACAGAAGAAAAATCAAATTTAATAACGTTTTTAGTATATTTGATATATCTAAATATAATAAATATATATACTAGCTAGTTAATGTCACGGCTTCGCACGTGATTGAATTCATTTTATAGGAAGTCAAATCTTTTTTAAGAGCAACGAAATCTTCTTACATAAGACATTGAAACAATGAAGTAGTGTGGTGGAGTTCTGAAGAAGTTTTGCAAAACATTTTCTTAGTGGGAACCTATGAGCAAAGACGAACGTCACTATGTCAAATTTCAACCTCTGAGGTCCCAAATCAATTTTGAATTCCAGTGGGGCGGAGCCCTAAAGAACTTCAAAAACTATAATTGCAAACCTGTTTTTTAGTGAGCCCCCATGAGCAAAGAGGAACGTCCATGTCAAATTTTAATCACGGAGGCCCTAAAGTAATTATGAATTCCAGTGGGGCGGAGCCCTAAAGTGCATCAAAAACTATATTTGCAAAATCGTTTCTTAGTGAGTACCTATGAGTAAAAAGAATCGTCCATGTCAAATTTCAACCATAGGCTATATACAGTATAATTTTGAGCTTCTGTGGGGCGGAGCTCTAAAGAAGATGTACAAAACACTTTTTTATTGAGCACCTATGAGCAAAGAGATCACTCCAAATTTTAACCTCACAGGTTTCTTAATTCGTATTTGAATTTAGTAATACGTATAACATATTGAAATTTCGAATTCCTGTGGGGAGGAGCCCTGAAAGAATTTTGATATGATAATAGTCCGACTTACCTATTTTAGGCATAAAGAATGAGTATACTGAATTTCAGCAATCTCGCTAGTCAGGATGTTGGAAAATTAGTGATGAATGAGTGAGTCAGTCAGTGAGGGATTTCCCTTTTATATGTTTAGATTAAACTCGTTGGTTTTAATTTAGTTTTGATATAGTGTCATGGTAATAAAGCTATTAAATTTCTACCAACAACCAACTATAGGCCCTACCTCTTCCCAATTAACAGCTGTTTCAAAAGGTCTGCTTAACATTACTGTTCTTTTATTTTTGTATACCTTCCGTTGTTATTTCGTTACCAAAATGCCCCCCCCCCCCTATAACCCAATAAGACCCATAAGACCAATGTTTAAAATTACGATTTTTAAACTTAAATTTAGAGCAAATTCGATTTTCCTGAGAGGCTGTTTCTAAACTTGTTTTTGGGCCAAAACACTCTTAGTTGAAAAGAGTAAGAAAAATATGCCCGCTATCCATGATCTCAAAATATAGCAGGTAGATTTTGCTTAAACTTTGCATTTAAGAGTGTTTTGGCCCAAAAATAAGTTTAGAAACAGCCTCAATTCCAGGAAAAATCGAATTTTGGTCTAAATTTTAGATTAAAAATCGTAATTTTTTTAACATTGGTCTTATGGGTTGCTATTTTGGTAACGAAATAATAACGAAAAGTATAGCCTACAAAAATGAAGTAACATTAATGTTAAGCTGTCTTTTTGAAACAGCTGTTAACTGTGGAGAGGTATGGTTGGTTGTTTATAGAAATTTAATAGTTTTTACCATGGCACTATGACTTAAAACCAATTAGCAGGCTCGGTTAACCTGGTACTATGATTTAACTGTTAAACATTTTTACACCAGTTAAATTGTTTACAAAGAGATAAAAACTTTGCCATATGGCCCGTCGCCCTTTAAATGTATTATTTCACAAACAGCTGATGGCTTTGAATCTTCAACAGTAATTAAATAAAATTTTTGAACTCGCTTGGGGCGGAGCCCTGTAGGAATTTTGCAAAACCGTTTCTTAGTGAACGTATTTGAGCAAAGATAAACGTTCATGCCAAGTTTTAACAATCTAGGCCTTACAGTTTTGGAGATTCTCTGATACGTGAGTGAGTGGTATCTGACAAACATATGGTAGAAAGAGATATACAGTATACAGGTCTCTATAAAATTTAACACTGGACTTTTGTTTTTTTTTTCGACTTTGGCAGTGCACCATGAAAGCCCACTTCAAAAATACAAAATTTTTGTACAGAAAACTATAAAACTAACAACATAAGTAACAAAGTTCAACAATAAATTTGAGGTCCAAATGGCTTGAAGTTCACACGTTTACATCACACTAAATAATTTTCTTCAACTAAAAATTTTGATAATGAAAACCAAACTAAAGGATTGTCGTCTTTTAATAAATTTATAATTCTAAGATCTTGAGGATTTCGAAAACCGAGAATTTGAAGAGTTGCCAATAGATTCGTTCTTGATTTGGTTAAGAGTGGACATTCAAAAATTATGTGATCCAAACTTCCTTCTGGATCAGAACAGTCACATGAAGGGTCTGATTTTAAATTAATTTTGAACAGATGAGAGGGAAAATTTCCTTGACCAATTCGTAGCCTATTGATAATAATGATTTCTTCTGTCTGATTTAAATGACTGGAACCAAGGATTTCCTCTGATAGATTGTGAAATGAAATGAAGTCTTGAACCTTTTATGATAGCTTGCGAATCCCAGTAGTTTTGCCAATCTTCATGTATTTTCATCTTGACTTGGGTTTGTAAATCACTAGGTAGGGCAATTTGTTATAACTTAAAATTATGCCATTAGCAATAGCTTTCTTAGCCATGTAATCCACAATTTCGTTCCCAATTATTCCACTATGGGATGGAATGCATGCAAATCTAATTTCAAAATTACCCGTTTTCAGCTTCAACCAAATTTTTCTAATGTCCAGGATTATAGGTGATGTTTTACTAGAAATGTTTAACGAAACCAGTGATTATGTAGAGTGCTTTTGGAATCTGATAAAATAAGTGATTCTGTTATATTGTTGTGTTTAATGTAATTAAGAGATTGAAGAATAGCAAATGCTTCGGCCTGGAAAATTGAAGTGCAATGTGGTAGTTTGAACAAACCAACAATTTTATGTTTATGATCTAAGAAAGCAGAACCCACTGTATCATTGGCGGACCGTTTTGAACCATCAGTATATATTAAAGAAAAGTCGGACCACACAGAATTCATTGTGTTGAGAAAGATTTGTTGAATTTGTTGACAAGAAATTTGCTTGGTAACAAAATCGTCAAAAATATCGATAAGAGGAGGTAAATAGCACATGCGCGATTCGTAATTAAAAAGGTCATATCATTTCGTGCTTCGCCCTTCTCGCCTTTGATTTATTTCTTGAGGGCGCTTTAAAATCTTGACCAACTTTCATTGTACGATGTTTATAAATGTGAATTGTAACTTAACAGCTGATGACTTTCAGACGAATTTTTAAGTCAGATTATAAACAAAAATAGATCTCTGTCACTTCATAACCAACATACATGTACTTTAGGTTAGTCTCTCTCATACAGAATCATAAAATGCGCAATTTGTACACGGGCCACATCGTAAATAATGTATTCCTATTATTGTTAAATCGTACTTCATACTGCTGGTTATGAATGTTTAGATAAATATAAAGTCTTGTAAAAAAGTACAAACAATTACAGTAATCAATTTGTAGACTTTAATTTTAGTTTGAAAACAAAAGCATTTGTAAGAATTATGAAAACAGCCGTTAACTAAGTATTAAAAATCCACATTTATGACAACAACATTTGTTTCAACAAATATGCACCAGAGTGCAGCACCCGCGATAGGCTTACATTAAAACATAGTCTGAACGGCGAGTGAGAGAAGCGAACGAGCTCGTTCGCCTATATATATACATATAATACGTGCGATGCCGGTTTTTGTGAACACAACGCCTCCATTACTTCTGGATTAATTTCAACTTTTAAGGCCTCAAAAGATTCGTCTCACACTGTAGTTTTGCAATAAGGTTTTAGATTTTTTATGTTTTGATTTTGGAGAGCACAGAAAGCCCTTTAAGTTCTTTTCATTATTATACACACACGAAAGTACACTTTCTAAACGTAAAAAGAGCTAAGGAAATAGCTTATTACCGCTACTGCACGGCATAATTACATAACGTTAACTTTCTGTGCATTTGTAGTGCACGAAAAGTACCTTTATGGGATTTTTCAGTGTAGACCTATTAGCTGTTGCATTAGGCCGATCAATTGTTGCATAACGCTGAGTTTCCGTGCGTATGTACCTCGACATAAACACGGAAATTCGGCGTTATGAGTTCGGGTTTTTCTTGATACTAAGTTGAATAAACAAATATATTCACATTGTTTACATTTTTTCGATATCGTAATGAAAAATAATGTTCAATACTCTTCTCAAAAGTGACATGGGGGGGGGGCTCGATAGTCTTTTCCACGCTCGGCTTCGCCTCGTGCGTAAACGCAATCTCTCCCCACAATAAGTCACTTTTAAGACTAGTAATGATGAAAACTAATATTTTTTGTTCATAAGATTAACATGGGAAATTAATTCTATTGAATTGCAAAATAACAGCTGTTGATAGTAAAAGCATTGACGTCAATGGTAAAAGTATACAATATGCTGTTTGTTTTGTAAGGTACATTGAACATTTTGAAATTTTGGTTGGAAAATATATTACGTCATGATGTGGTAAAGCCATAATTTCAAACTACCTGTAACTATTAGATTTGTATCCTTAATACTTGTATTTCCGAACAAAATATCAGTCCATCATTACAGGGACATTGGAATATCTTAGGTTGGCACCGTCTCTAACTCACAAAGAACACACTGCAGGGTGCCAGCCGCGGGCATAAAATTGTCCCGACCGCCCCGGTATCGCCCCTGCATATCGTCTCTGTCAATTCATATCTCAAATAATTCTAAAGGAACCGGTGCAGAATGTTTTTTTATGGTTAATGTCTGCATTAAGAGTCTTTGAAAAAAGGAAGTTTAATGTAAAGTAAGTTTGTTTACACATGAAAATCTAAACAATATAGAATTCAATTTATGATTGCGAATTAATACATGTTTAGTAAATTCAATTACTTATAATGTTTAATTTGTCGTGCTTTTCGGTAAAATTATGTTTCGGTGTTGCTCTGTAAACTTAAACAATTCTTTGTCACAGACTGTAGGCCTACGTTAAAATACCAAGCCCAAAAGGCTTTGTTCTTTAATAAAAAAGAGCTTATTCGCTCATCTCACTCGGCTCCACGACGTTCTCGTTCTCTTCGCTCACTCGCCTTACAGAATGTTTTAATGTAGGCCTAAGGGTAATGCAATCTATGGAATGAGTTATTTGAAACTTAACACATGGATTTTTCCTCTAGTATTGACAGCTTATTTTTTCAGTGTTACCCATTCTATTGGTATAAAATTAAATATAGCAATTCTACTAATTCCTTAATTGTGTTGTTTTTAATCCTTTTACTTGAATTTTATTTAATAAATAATCATAATCACAAGTACTTGTATAAAGCTCTGTATATGAGCATAGTAAAATTATAATTCACATGGTACCTGTACCTCCCAGGGGCGTAACAGAGGGGCCCGCAAACCCCGCGGTGCGGGGGGGCCCGCAGCTGAGGGGACCCGCGGACGGGGCCCGTGTATAGGGAAATATTTTATATTTAATAATTTTTTTACTCGTGTTATAGAAATTTTAAATATGATAATGGCGCCATTATATTTTCAAAATGCCTGGAAGATAACTTTTTAAAAATATTAGAATATTTTTACGGTTAGGTTTTTGCCATAGTCTGCTGGTCTACCGCCAGCCGCTAGCCCTCGTCGGCTCGACCTGCCAGCACCGTGCAATCGTAGCGCTGTGTTGCGGCAATCTAATTTTCGAATCCTTTTCAAAATTAAAGTTAATGTAAAACTATCTATGAAGCACAGCGTACCAAGAAAATCTTAGTCGTCTATACTAGGTAATAGAGAACGAGACAGTTATACGTTTCAGAGGGTACCAGGTACGGTAATCAAATTATTTACTTCCCAAAACTGCGTAAGTGCTGAAAAGTTCCAATTAAGACAAAAAAATACTTTTTAAAAACATGTTTCACTAAAATGAACAAAAGTATATAAATTAATTTAAAATTAATTAATTTTAAGCTTGGATATTTTTATTTTTTATAGGAAAAACACTTTAAATGCCAATAACAATGATGTCATTAATTACTTTAAAAGTTGGATTTGTTTTCCCCTTCTTAAAACAAGTGCTATTCGTTGTGCTTAGAGTTAAGAATCCTTAGTGCTAGCTAAACAATAGGCCTACTAGGCCTATAGGCCTACTACAATACGAGGAATGTCTATGGTGATGTATTTTCCCGATCTCTAAATGTAGCAAGTAGCAGGAAGGTTTTGTAAACCTTTCATTTGGTCGTTTTTTGGTCCAAGGGCAATTTTAAGTTTGGAAACAGCCTAAACCCCAGGAGAAATCTATTTTTAATTAAGTTTAATAATTGTATTTTTTTATAACATTGGTCATATGAGTTACCATCAAGTCAAAGAAATATTAAAGTTATTTATTTATTTATTTCGGCTTTGGCAATGCACCATGAAAGCCCACTTCAAAAATACAACATTTTTGTACAGAAAACTATAACACTAACAACATAAGTAACAAAGTTCAACAATAAATTTGAGGTCCAAATGGCTTGAAGTTTACACGTTTACATCACACTAAATAATTTTCTTCAACTAAAAATTTTGATAATGAAAACCAAACTAAAGGATTGTCGTCTTTTAATAAATTTATAATTCTAATATCTTGAGGATTTTGAAAACCGAGATTTTGAAGAGTTGCCAATAGATTCGTTCTTGATTATATTAAAGTTAAATAAAAATAAATAATGCTACTTTTAAGCATGGGGTTTGGAACAGCTGTCACCTAGAAAGGTATAGTTGATGTGAACAGCACTGTAATACGAGAAGTGCCTGTGGGGTTGTATTATCCAAATCTCGGAATCTAGTATGGGTAGACTTGGCTTAATTTTCCATCTGGGCGTGTTTCGATCAAACAATAGAAACAAATTAGAAACCTAAGAAATAATCGTATTTGTCTAAAACATAGTTTAAAATTTGTAATTCTTTATTATTTGTATTATGCAACGAAACAACAACGAAAATAAAAGAATGCCACTTTTGAGCATTGGTTTCGAAACACCTGTTGCCTGTGAAAATATATAGTTGGCGTAAACTTCAAAGCCTAATTACCATGATAACACAAGAATTAAAACCAACAAGCAAGGCTTGGTTACCCCGATACTAGGTTATATGGGAGTATTACAAGTTTGTATTACAATGGATTTTCTTTATTTCATTACATTCCTATGATAGCCAATATTATATTAATGTTCTTTGTACTTAAAAAAAATTAACATCTAATACTGATTGAAATCAATTGATTTAGTTTTAGAATAAAACATTAACACTGCGATGTCGTGTTGCGGATTCTGGTAGTAACAATGTGTTTGGCTTAGGTGTTAGGCCTATGTGAAAGTGAAATAGATTAACGGGCGTTGGAGGACCGAGGAGTCGATCCAAATTCCGTCTTTCCACCATAAGAGCAATGCTAATTACACAGGAAATGCAATAGTTCCTTTATTTGTAATAATAAAAAATTGTGGTTTATAGCTCTAATTAAAGAATTCATCAAGACGGAATTTGATTGTGAGAGGAATTTTTAATAACAATCATAGATTTTTTGTCTAATGGAAATAACAAAATAAGAAAATGACTACTCTTAAACCATTTGTACAATATTTTATACAATATTTACAAAGAATCGATCTTGTAAAATGATCGATAAATTTAATTGAGACTCAAACACAATTTATTCTCAATCAATCGGATAAAAAAAGGAATTATACGACAGGGATAAGTGTCGCAGTGACACCATTGCTCTTATGGGATGTAGGCCCTAGCTCATTTGGCCCTGGCCTACAGTCACGTTGGTATTAAAGTATGAAATTGTGTTGATACATCAGTACTGTACCAGTTCAATTTGCTTCTATGTATTCAGCTTTTAACATGCGTGGTTGTTTAACTATCAACAGCTGTTTTATTTAGCAATTGAATATAAATTGTTCCCCATGTTAATCTTATCATACCCAAAAACACAAAGTGTTAAGGGGTTGCCAAGTCCTAAAAATATATGATATCAAAATATCTTCCAAGTCAATGACATTGGTTTTAAAATAGCTACTCGACAAATTGATTTGATCTTTTAATGCTTGGTAAACATTCTGTAAAACATTATTATTTTATTTCATGACCGTACTTGGCCAGCAGATGTATTAACAAGGTTAGACATTTTACTAATGGGTATGTATTACGACTAATGGGAAAATATTGAATTAACATTTGGTTCAATGATAAAAACGTACATCTGCTGGCCAAGTACGGTCTCGTGTTATTTTTTTCAAATAACATATGTTTTGTATCAATCGGAAGTTAATTCTATTTCCAGTAAGTTTTATGTAAAACAATATTAGGTTCGACATCTAACGAGTTTTATGCAAAAATAAAAATAAATAAAATAGAGCAATATTTGATTATTTGATCAAATCTATTGATCAGGAAAATTATTAATACGAAATTGAAGGTCTCGTCCTTCAAGATTTAATTAAGTCCCACTTATTATCTTGGCTTAGGGCCTAAAAGAAAAAGGAATTATTGGAGTTTATTGGGGACGTTAGAAAATACTGTACGTGGACGGTCATAATTATTGACAGTCTGACTGATTCGAATTTATTCCCATTACTAATACAAAACTGAGTAACATAAAACATCGCCAATTGGAAAGTCTGGAGAAAAAGATAAAACAGACTGACTAATTCCTTCATTCTTGGGTAGACTACATGAGCAGAGATGAACGCTTCAAACGTTTAGAGAATTTGAAGGCGCTTAATTTCTAGGCATTAAAGATTTTTCTCAGTGATTTGGAAATTACAATGTTAGGCCCTATATAACCTGAAGGGATAAAATATAGTGCGTACTTAAAGAACTGATCACATGAACACTTTTTAAACATAGCTCATAGCCTTCTTCGTAAAAAAAATACATAAAACAGTGTAATTAATTTTGAATATCTAGCAAGATGTTTAAGTAAATCACGGCGTAAGGACTGACTTTTTACCGTGTAAGGATTGTCTTCGCTGGGGCTACAACGAATAAGCTCAAAGTATCTCATAAAATTTACAGTTTAATAATATACCTAATCATTGCAACTTTTTTTTTGGGAGGGGGGGGATTCTCCTGTAACTGTCAAATGTAGAGAAACGTCAATCTTTCCAACAAGTTTAAACACAGTTTAAGTCCAATAACACCCGCTACAAATGTTCCGATGGATTATTTTCTCTCAAAGTGAACATTTAATTTTCAACCTAGCAAGATTCCCTTAAAATGTACAGATAAAGTAGGACAGTTTACGTAGGCTATCCCTTTATATTTGACGTTAAGAGTAATATTTTATAACTGTCTACATGTCATTATATGTTTTTTTTAATTCATCTCTTTGTGAACGAAGAAAAGTCAAAGTCAAAAGTTTTTTCTACATATTCAATTAAATCTATTGCCAATACAACAGTTTTTTTTTTTTTTTTTTTTTTTTTTTTTTTTTTTTTTTATGCTGGGATGATTAAAATGTCAAATGATTGGGAAATTAGAAAAGATTTGATTTTATTCTTGAAAGGGCGCAAATTTGGTTGTTGTTTCATATTTTTTTGGTACAAGATAAAAAAATGAGATCTTAATTTTTTCACCATGTACGGATGGTAAACTTTGACCAATGTTAAGTCTATGATGTTCAGGCCTAAAAAGGTTATTCAATCTTGTATTATAAATATGGATGTCACTTCCTGTCCGTAGCTTGCATTTATTTACGGAAAAAATAATTGTTTCTAAAATATAAATGCAGATAATTGTAAGTAATTGCATACTTTTGAAAGTGTCTTAACAAGATTGATTTCGTTTTGCCTTTACAAGATTGGTTTAGTTTTAAATGGAATAACCATCGTAATGCCTTTTTTGGAAGAATTAATAATATTTAAAATGTTTTTTAACACAATTGCCTAATATTATAAATCCATAAGACAAGTGAACATATATAGGTCCATATTACGCTGTCAGTACAATTTTTCCATCGAAATATGTAGCCAATTGTTTGAGAACAATTTATATTTCCAATGTCAATGTGATAAATCCAAATTAACATTACACTTGACTTTTTCATACACAAAATAACATTCATGAGTTCTTTAATATTTAAGTAAAAGATGAATAAATCAAGTAAATAACATTATAAATCTGCAAACGCCTGCAATTTTACTCCTGCAATACGCCACGCGGTTTGCCGTTTAAATTGCCGCACCAGATATGTGTGAGCCGTTTGAATGGGCAAACCAGACAAGTGTTTTCCCCTCCTCCCCCCGCGTTCTTTCCTCTCCAACTCCCCTCCTCGTGCTTCTAGGAATTCATGGGATGCACCCGAATCGGTCGCGATGGCGGAATGCCTCCTCCCCCCCCGCTGCCGAGAGTCTGGGGTGCCGCCGTAATTGGTACTTCCCAAATTGTGAATCAACTCTTGAAAAATCATCTAACAACTTAACTCTGTAAAACTTGTCATCTGTTCTAATTAGTATTTTTTAATTAATTGTTAAATTAATTGCTTAGTAACAGAAAATGTTGAAATCATTTGAATAGTGACTTTGCGTTATACAGTACTGAAGTGTCTCATATCCGTGAGTAATAGAATAAGCTTATATCTATGCCGATAGTTTTGTAGGTCTACGTTACAATATTATTTACTTTATTCGCCATTAGTTGTTTTAATGTAGGTCTGGTCTTCAATTAATTTACATATACTTGATAAATTAAGGTTGAACGCAGTGCAGTTGTTTATAAATCCTTTTCAACCGTTGAAATTTGCAGCTAGTAGTAAAGAAATTGTTGTATACCAATAGTACACTTTCAAAATTTTCGAAATTACTCTTGTTTAGATTCATAGGAACTGATTTAAGTTGTGGACATAAATAAATAGAGGATTGATATATCAACTTGAATTCAGAAGTGAGACTTGATAAGAGGAAGAATAAGTTAAAATTTTTAACTATTCTTGGGTTAATCTTTATACCAAAGGGTATATTGCAACATGTGGTTTCCTCCAATATCTGTGACATTGTGGGATTGGCCCAAGTGAAGTTATAATATTATAAGTATAGTGTAAAAAGGATAGCTCATACTATTCTTAATAAATTGAAAATATGAGTTTACAGAAAAAGAAATTAAAATTAATATTTATATAACACTTTATAAATATTCCACCTACTGACAAAAGAAAAAAAACTAACTTAATGTGACATTAATGTGAAGATCAATTTGGGTGTCCGTTTTATTTAAGTCTAATTTAACTTAATTGAATAGTACCATTTTAATTGGACCATCATTGATGCTTAATCCAGAAATCATGACATAGGCCAAGTTTTTCAAATAACGTTATATAAAATATATTTCTTTGCATGCATAAAGATTTGAAAGGTCGCCGATTTGGTTTGAATATGTTGTCACTTTTATAACATTAATTACTAATAAAATAATAGACTGTTAATTTGATTTTTACTTTAGTACTGCACTGCTGTAGTGCTAAATACTGTAAGTTTTATTGGACAGCATACTTCTGGATGTTTTAAAATATGTAAACAGTGTAACACAATTTTAGTCCTTATTGGTATACCGTAGTCCCTTTGTAGACCCTCACCATTGGATGAAACAATACACCAGGTAAATAAATTTTAATTTACTTTATTGTCTTTATCACTACCTTTTTTTATGTGTTTACTTACAACACATCCCCCAGCATATATTCAAAATACTTTACGATAAGTTTTGTACACCAGTCTTTATATTTCCAGTTTGGTATTAGAATTATAACAAAATTATTGAAACAGAAAATTATAGCTTTCCTATTTTTTCTATTTTGGGATTGTGTATTTCGGGTCAATCAATCAATCAATCAACCAAGTATGTAATATCATTGTAACAACACTAATGAAATCAATGTTTAAAGAATTTAACAACTAAATTTTGACTTTCAAATTTCAATTAATGATATTTTATAAGAATTGAAAACCATGAGCAGATAACATCTAAGAGTTGTCTTCACTAGGAATTTATACCTTGCAATATAGAGTATTAATGATATAAGTGTAATTTAACAACAGAATATGAACCCGACAATTTGTTGAAATACTTGGTAGTTAAGTAGAAAAAAAACAACACCACATTTGATCTATCTGCAATAAAGTACCTTTGATTTATAAGTGGATTTAAAGCAGATGGTTTTTTAATACTCATTATTGTGAACTGGAAAAAAACTAGGGATGCTTATGATGAAAGTTATGCTTGAACATTTTTCAATACTTCAAAATAAAATATTCTAATGTGTTTGGTTCTCTCTTTTGTTGCAGATTATCTGACGAAAGATGGCGACCTTGCAGTTTATCATACATTAGCCCCCGACTATCTGTCAAATAGTTTTAATTTGCAAATAACACAAATTTCCCCTACACCAAGGTGGCCCAAAAGGTCATCATTCAGGACTTTTCCCCAGTCATTAAATGTTATGGCTCTGAGAGAGGGGTCCTGCTTGATGACCTATTCTAGTCCCGTGAAATATCTTTACTTATCTTAAGAGTTCTTTTATCAGGACTTCTTTAAAAGTCGTTGAATGGTATGGCTCTTAAAGAAGGAGCTCTGTTAAATGAACTATCCCAGTCCCCATCAATATCAAAGACAAATTAAAGTTTTCAAGCCATCATTCCCCCACAATATTTTTTCCTCTATAGGATCCTTGATAGGTAGTTTATCTTCAATCTTCCAATTTTTAGCTTTTCAAACCCTCATTGCAATTATAACCACTTATACATTATCTGACTTAAACTGTTTTCTTCAGCCCCAACATTTCTGGCCACCTCGTCTCCCTATCCCTTTATCGTACCCCTGTTACCGCGACATGTTAATAGGATAATTGGGCCTAAGTGCACTGACCGATACCCTAAGGGGGGTGGGGTTTTTTGGTACGGTTATCGAGACTTAAGGCCCCTACACCTTAGAGGAAGTATTTGTTCACCCCTCGTGGGTGGACCGAACACCACTAGGTGTCCAACGAGGCGACTCACAGCTGACTCTCCGACAAACACTCTTCTAAAATCAGATCCTTCACCACAATCTTCTCTGAAACAGCAAGAACTTGGACCACGACAGTTGGACACGCACATGGTCCTATACTTCGCAGTCCCTCTTCCTCCCTTGGAGAGCCACAAGAAGATCTGCCTTTCCAGACACGACTGCTGTTTCAACTCCAGGTCCTGTAGCACTTAAAAGGTTGGTAGTCACCAAAGTATTATAAACTTAGTTATAAGCCCCCCACACCCCAAAAATGTAAGTACTGTATGTTTGTTAATTTTTAATACCATTAACCTGCAACGTGAAATAGTAGGCCTATAACCAGCAGTCAGATTCTTATTTATATTAAACATTATTTTCCGACACGATTTGTATACTCCGAAGTTGCCTCCTTCAAAACGTTTTAAAGTGATAGTGATGTCCAATAATTTAAATCGTCATGAAATAAATAAAAGTATAGCCCCAAGAAAATTATATAGGCAGGCAATAAAATATTCAAAGTCACAGTAAGATTGAACTAACGCCAATACATAGATATTTTCCACATGTAGATACAGTTTCAGAAGGAAATAGATATCATAATCACCAACGGTATTATTAAAAGCACACTTTTGTTTAATGAGAGCAGGAAATATTTTAAGGAATTTTATTTTGAGTTATAAATCCAAATAAGCAGGGCCGCATTTAGCCAAACGGCGCCCCTAGGCACATAAAACAGTTGCGCCCTCCCTGCCGCAATACCGGCCATGAAATATAAATAAAGTTTTTTTTCGATAGGCCTACGTGTAGTTTCAAAATGACAACCACTTAAAATCCAAATATCTCAAAACCGGCAAATTGCATCAACCTTTTACAAGATAGAAAAAGGTTGACAGATTTATTAAATTAACTAACGATACCAAGATTCTACAGATCTAACAACAAATAACGGAGTTATGCACTACGGCTGCACGGCTTGGCGTCATTGCACGGCCCGCAGTTTTTTTAGCGGTTGCGCGTACTCACATATAATCTGTGTTACTAGCGGACACCTGGCGTTCCGGCCTTCCGAACTTTCCGTCAAAAGAGATCAGTCGTTTTAACAACTTAATTTACTATTGCGAGCTGGGTAGAACGATGAAAACAACGTACCGCCCGTCTCGGAGAGCCGTCACGGTCGGTACGGTAGCTCGTAAATGTCCTGAGATTCCTTCTGCCGAATCTTTTACAAAACTGCGGTAGTTGCGAATCGTCCAGGAGTGTCCGTTGCGTGCCGTATCGCCGTAATTCGCGCACTCTTAAATTGCCTTAATTAACATTGAGTTTCAATGTTAAAAACTTTTAAAAAATTCGGTACCGCCCATCCGTCTGTGCCGTGCCGCCGGCCGTTGTGCGGGCGTAGCTATTGTAGTTTTTAAATAAAATAATCTTAATTTGCATGAATTGATATAAAATCGAGGTTTTTATACAGAAAAATCTTAATAGCTCCGTTACTTTGGTTAAGTCCTTATCTTGGTATCATTGGTTGTATAATTTATTTTGTTAAATTTTTTGTCTCCTCTAAAATTTGTTTAACTTTACCGGGTTTGAAATATCAGAGTTAATTTTTTTAATGTCGACCATTAAAATATTTGGAAAATATTTTTCCCTGTAAATGAACACTGGTGTGATAAAATTTAATGGCAAATATTGAGTTAATTTTATAGTGATCCGTTATGGATATAAAAATTAAGTGTAAAAAACAGTGGCGGATAGAGGCTAAACAGAGCCGAAATAAAAATATAGGCCTACTACACATTTTAGATTATTTTATTTTGATGTCAAAACTTTATTTGAATTTTCTCTACAACCAGTTAAGCTAACTAAGTTGTTTGTTTTTAATGACAATTTACATGGTTTTAATGGCAATTGGTGCATTTTAATTCTCGAAGTAAATACCCATTTGTACCCTTTCGGCACCCCATAAAATTAATAGTATATTTCACCACTAGTCCGGAAAGTGACCCATTTCTGGGCGAGATAGTGTTTTACGCGCGAGGCGAAGCCGAGCGTGGAAAACACTATCTAGCCTGGAAATGGGCTTTCCGGACGAGTTGTGAACGATACTTTTCATCACGACGCAATTATTAATAAATGTGGAAGTTTTAAAGGAGGATTATTTTTGTAAATTCTTCGCCATTGGACAAAGTAAACAAAGCTGGAATTCAAAATTTAATTTGTTTCAAACCCAGCTGATTGTTGCTGTACGGAAAAGGGTAATTATATAGAAGAACGTACTCAATCTTAAACTTTTTCATATTGAGATATCATCGAGAATATTACTTGAACGTGATAGAAAACAGGAAATGAAACGTCGGAAAATGTATTTCGACGATATATAAGGACGTATAACCAAAATATTAGTAACTTAACAACGCCTATCACCGCAGCGCGCTGTTAACCTTCCGCTACCGGCGCGGGCCCATAGCACACAGAGTAAATAAACTATACTACATTATGATTAAAATCAATTATTTAAATGACTAATTACCTTGTATTTATTCTGAAGAATCTGAAGAATGTGAAGAATCCGTGATGGAATCACGGATTCTTCATCACAGATTCTTCATGGATTTTATCGTGATCGTTATCAGTAAGATTATCTTTGGGTCCTTCACCTGCTTATCGGTAGGTTGATAAAAGGTTGCGCGCTCGGCTTACATATTCAGTCGTCATCATGTTTCTAGTTTATAATTTTATCCTGCAGTACATTCGTTGGACATGCTGAAGGCAATAGAAAATGTTTAAAAATGCGGGGACATTCCAACGTAACCTAACCTAACCTAACCTAACTGCCGTGCGGCTCTCCCGTCGGGTCAGTCGCGGAACGGCTGTGGGACGGCCTAGGTTAGGTTAGGTTAGGTTAGGTTAGGTGTCTTAACCATTTCCATTATGTGGGCACCCAATAGAAAATTGTTTAAAAATGCGGGGACATTCCAAAAAAGACCCCTTTGTTTTTGGTAACGCACCATGATTGTAAAAAAAATGCGCACTTCACTACTTGATGAAGAAAATTCAATACCACTTATGATAGTGAATTCGCATTCGTCGCAAACTCGGAGCGGAAGGTTACTTTGATCGGACATCACTCGTCACTGGTCACCGACTGCACAGTGCACCGGGCCAGACAGGTTAGACATCGCCCGCGCTATCAGATTGCTTATCTTAGTTTGCGATAAACCGGTAATAACCGCTTGTTATCGCCTTTCCGACACTCTATTTGCTCTTTTCTTTGCTTCTCTATTTATAATCTAGATGATATCTCAATATGAAAAAGTTTAAGATTGAGTACGTTCTTCTATATAATTACCCGGAAAAGTTCCGTACAGGTCAGTAAAATCAGCTGACGGTGACAGTTTGGGAAATGACTACTTTCCAAGGTCTCAGCTGTACGGCAAGTTGTCACTTTCGTATACGGAGTGATGAAAAATTCATTTTGTATAGCCCCAGAACTGCAATATTATAAGAATATAGGTTGTATTACCTTTTTCCATCAGCAGTTCTAAACTTAAAACATCACACTTATGTTGACATATGTTTTGGTTTAACTAAACCATTATAAAAACACAGTACACTTGCAGATCCAAATTTAATGGTCGTTGTCAAATGGTCGTTGTAGGCCTACTGTGTTTTGATAATGGTTTAGTTAAACCGAAATATAAGTCAACATAAGTGTGATGTTTTAAGTTTAGAACTGCTGACGGAAAAAGGTAATACAACCTATATTCTTACCCCATAAAACTCCATTCATATGGTCGGATCACGCTGGTTTTCGATCTTAATCTGAAGATTGGCACCCTTTTCCTCAGTACAAAGTTTGATAAAAGTCGAAGGTTCAAGTTATTATTGGACGGTTTACTATCTGTATCAAGGGTTTAAAAACACTAGCTGACAGCTTAATGTTAAGACCGTTTCCTGTTAGTGTGTCAAAACCCTAAAGTTCGTAGGAAAATCTTTGTATTTTTAAACTGTGGGATTTTTCTCAATTCATTCATTTACTAACACATAGTTTCGTAAAAAATATGAACATAACACACTAATAACCTTCTTAGCTCTCAAATAGTTAATATAAGTAAAATGTGTACAGTATATATAACAATACGTCACATAAAAATAAAGCGAGTAATAAAACGTTACTTTATGGTTTAATATCATCGTTTTTTCTTTCCTGACCAGTACGATAAAAAATTATACATACAAATCAAGTTTGAATAAACACGGAATGATAAAACTGATGAAAGATTATTTTAACTTTGAAAGTGGTTAAAGAAAATGCTTTAAAAGTGATAAGCTAACATTTCATTATGCTTTAATTAGTTTACAAGCGGAGAGAGTTGAAGTAACTTATATGGATGATCGGGAGGAGATTACGGACCATTAGAGGAGGGGAAAGTCACTAGCCGTCGCATTAGATGCCGAAGTGGCAACACCGCCGCTCCACGCCGAGGGTTACAGCATGGGCTGAAAATAATATCTTGTGATTTAAGAAAACTATTAGTTTGTACAAAACTCCTTTTTTAAAGTCAACACACTGCCCTACATGTTAGCTACAATATTGTAAATATCTTCCATTTTTCCTGTTTACTTTGCCCCATTAAAATTAAGTATTAATTTATAATCATGCGTTGACAAAGGGAGTGTGCCACTCCAGAACAGGGGAATGGAAGGTTTTGGTATAATGCAGATTCAAACCCAGGACATCGCTGCCATGGTCCCGAATAATGTCGCACTAACCAATACGCCACCATCCAACTGGTTCAAGAACTAGACGGACACTCAGTCTAAATAATACAAATAAAAAAAAAAGAAAAGTACAAAACAAAACAGAACAGCATAGTTTTTAATGAAATTAAATCTCCGTGGAGGAAATAAAATGAACATACTAGCAAATAACCGAAGAATTATTACTTGAATCTATTACAAAAATAAGACCGTTGGCGAGAGAGCGGGATAATTCATATTTCTAATGGCTTCCACCTTCCAAACGTTTGTGAGAAGAAAACTTCCTTTGAATAGTCATTGTTGGAGCCTGAATGGCGAGGAGACGAGGGTTGACGCGCAATAACCACCGGCATTGAAGACATCTCACACCTGTGTAAAATTTGGCTTAGAACTCGCTTCCGATAAACTACCCAAATTAGTTCATCAGTTTCAAAAATAAAAACTTTATGAAAACTAAAAATGAGTTAATATGAGTGCGTACATGTCCACCAAATACAACTAATTGTACTACTAACAGTTGACTAGATAGTTGTACGTCTTTAAAAGATTATAGTTAAAAATAAACATGTATTTTTAAATACATTTAAATATAAATACATAGTATAGAAATGCATAAACATAAATACATAAACATAAATACATAAATACATTTAAACATAAATACATAGTAAAGAATTATAAATTTGTAAATACCAGCCTAATAGCTTCCAATTTAATCTTATTGTGTTTACATTTTATTGATAAAATGCATCATCCATTTGTTCAAATTTATTAACAGGATTTCCTTGCAAATCTGTATAATGTCCTCTTTTATGTTGTTTTGAAGTTTTTAAAACATATTGTATTCTTAAAACATAGGGAATTGTTGAAAAATAACCAAATGAAACTTGGATCTCGGCTGAATGTGAATCACTGTTAAAGGGAGCCATACAAAAGAATCATTTCTGAAACATCAGCGTTTTCAAAGTTTGTGGAAGATCTGTGGAACATTTTCTTTCTCATCGTATTGTTAGTTTAATATTTAATTGGTTTGTTTTATAAGATACTAAACAATATTAATCTATTCAATGAACGTAGAAAATCAAATAATTCATCACCTAACAAATACAATTAATAATAAAATTTATAAAGACCAAGTAGTTTTTTTATTAGAATATTTAATGTTAATTCATTATAAAATATGTAGACTATTGATTTTACTCTTTTGATTCACAAGATACAGTTCTCCTGTGATATGCATGCCTAAACTTCACGAATAAAGACTAAAACAAAATTAGGTATAATTATACCATATCCACCAAACCAACCCAGGTCAGTGTCGGTTCCTTACAATAAATTAGAATTGTTAGTATGAAACCGTTATCAGCTTATTTTTGTTCAATTTAGTAGTCATTAAAATCTCCATAATGATAACATGGGAACTATAGGACGAAAGCCGGAATCTTCCCAGCCATGGGACCAACTCCAATCGATTCATTGTGGCCAAAACCCAATACAACAAAAAAATTAAAATCTTGTGAAAAAATTTCATTTAGAAACAGTTGTTTTAGCGTTGGAGAATTGGTAATGAAGATCGATCGATGAAACACCAATAATGTTATATCTGATTTTCACTATAGTGAAATTTTTTTCATAGTATTACCATGGAGCAAAGTTTGATCACCAGGCACCCTAATAAATGCAGCGCATTGCGCTGCACAGGCCCCCTAGTTAATTATGTAATACATTCCATTTACGATTGTTGCAATTCAATTGTGATGGTTCTTACACAACTTTAATTAACCTTGGTGTAACTTGAGATATTCCAACTAAAATTTCAAACTAGTGAAGTTTGACATTCCACCAAGAAAGTTTTAAACGAGAGAACAATTACAAACTAAAATACTTAAAATCATAGCAGAGAAAAGATTTAAAGCTGCAGTGGAAAAAATGAGTTCACTTAATAGTGAAATTAGAAGGATTTAAAATGACATTCATTTTTAAAACACTCTCTGTACTGTAATTTGAATCTTGAAATGCAAATGAGCTAAATAGGCCTTAAACCTTCTTGAGTCTCAAGACTCGGATGATAAACCTAAATTGCTCACTTATTTTGATCTTTTTATTAGATACGAATATACTTTTATTAAAGAATCTGTTACGATTTTAACTACTTTGTTTTCCAAAACAATACTTTTACCCTCTCTCTCGTATAAGGTAAGCTGCATAATATTACTAGGCAAGGGAGGAAGACAAGTTCAGCTATTTACAAAGTTTAGCTAAGAAGTTGGTGGAAGGGTCGATCAGTTGATAAATGATGTTTTTCACCACTTTGGAGTTTGCAGTCCTTCAGTTTTATCTCCTTTAAATATGGAGCTCTTTAAATTTTAACTAAACTCTTTAAATTTTATAGAAACAATTTAAGCCTTTTCTCTTAAAGGTATAATTGAGTATAAAGCTTTATATAAAAGTATAAAGCTTTATTAAGTTAGTTAATAACTTTAAAATTATGTTGTTAGTTAAAATAAAATTAGTTTTGGCTCTATGTTTGTGAATGAATTTAAATTCTTTAATGACTCATATCATAATGCTTTGTATTGAAGCCTATGTACTATGTGATATGCCTAATATATGAACATAACAAGTTTAAACTAACTGTTGGTTATTATGTAGATAAATATATACATCTGTTACAACATTTTTGGTTAAGTATTTTATAACAAAATTATGTCCTTGTACTTTTTTATTTTGAAATTTATTTTACAATTTTTAATCTTTAAACATTTATTATGTAATAGTACAAGTTCAGATTGACTGGATTGATATTTCAAAGTATTTATGTTCGTAACGTAGGTTAATACATTTTAACGTTTAATCGGTTCAAAATCCCTCTGTAAAAAGGTTTTCATGTAAGGAAACACCAGTAAACAAGATTTCCCTTTCTCTGTTTGGAAACTGATGTCTTTCTCTTTAGATTTTCAGAGTAAACATGACAAGCATAAACTTCAATAGACATACAATGTTTTCTAATTAGTTAAATTTACTTAACATTTATATAATGTAATATAACTAAGAATTTTCTGTCAATTAATATTCTAAATTTTTTCATTAACATAATAATAGTAAGGTATACTGAATATATCGACAATGCTCTAAGTAAATACAAAGTCCTTTGCAGGGATACGGTAGTTCTTTGTTATTTATTTTAATTACAACAAATTCGAATACAGTTATTTACGCTTAATTTACTACAAATTCAAATTTGACTTCTTAAATTTCAAGCTTGTTAAATTTAAGAGCCACTTGATATTTTAAACCACTAAGCAGACTTATAATATGTTGCTTGTAACTGTAAAAAAGAGTTAACAGACACAGTAAATAATATAAATAATTTAATTACAGTTGTATTGATGAAACGACATTTTCCTTTTAGAATCTTTACGACTTTACTCAGAATGAAATTTTATTATAATACAGAATACTAAAATATTTATATCGCCGTAATGACATTTAATTAAAGATTTCACCTTTCTATATTTTTAGTTTTGAAAAGTCTTTTTTAGTTTTTAGGGACTAAATTAGTATAATACTGTATAAGTATTATTGGAAAAAAAGTAACAAATGTTAAATCTTTTTTGAAATTTCATTATTTCAAAAAGTGAAATATGTCTAAACGATCTTTAGTTTAAAAATTGCGTAGGACTGATTTCAGGCCGAGAATTGAGCAATGAGCCTAGGCTTAGAAGCAATTCTTGAATTTCTGATGATATGTATTCTCAACATAGTTAGGACCAAACAAAAGTGTAAGATAATTCACTCTATTACTTTCCAACCTCAAATAGTACACCTATACAACCTTAAAATTAAATCGGAAAATAGCTATTTTAGAAATGAGAATTTTAAAACTATTTTAAAATTGAACCTAATAGCAAAACTGAATTAGTAGGTTAATTCTAAAATAATTTTTAATATGTGTATTTCTAAAATATCTATTTTCCGATTTAATTTTATTCAATGTCAATCAACCTATCTCAAATTTTGAAATGGCTGCCATTTTGGTTAGAGGTGAGATATTGACCTCCGGTCTGCACCATTGCATTTCTCTTGATAAACCGTTTAAAATGAGGGGTCACTCAATAGGGGTTTACGTTTGAAAATTTGGGGCTTTTCCCAAAATACCCCATTTTGGGGGCCGAGGCAAAGTTGTTTCTTTGTTGAACAAATTGCATTTTTTGTGTTGATAACGTGTGCCGAGTTTGGTATTCCTACTGCAACGCGTTAAAAGATTAATTGGGGGTGTCCAGACTTAAACTTGCTTGCCCATCTCAAATTTTGAAATGGCTGCCATTTTGGTTAGGGGTGAGATATTGACCTCCGGTTTGCGCTATTGCATTACTCTTGATAAACCGTTCAAAATGAGGGGTCACTCAATAGGGGTTTACATTTAAAAATTTGGGGCTGCCACCAAAATACCCCATTTTGGGGGCAGGGGCAAAGTTGTGTAGTTGATGAAAAAGTGCCGTTTTTTATGTTGTAAACATGTGCCGAGTTTGGTTTCCCTACTGCAACGCGTTAAAAAGTTAACTGGGGGTGTCCAGACTTTTGCCTAACCCTGTATTTCATTTATTTATTTACTGATGTTATTTTAAAGGAACCTCCTCCTAGGAGACTATTCCTCCTTTCACCAAAGAATGTTTAAGTAATGAAAAAACTAAATAATAATGTTAATGTCATGCTGTTATAAAACATTTATAACTGTTACGAGAATGTGTTAACTAAATCACAAAACTAGATTACAGGCAAAGTTACCGATGAGTGTAAAGGTAACTCCAACCGAGTTCCATAAAAAGAATGTAGTCAAACACTTATCTTACAGGACTAATAGGATCTCACCTGGGTTTTATTAGCTTTTTGAACATTTATCACTCTCACCAAAATCATTACCTCAAAGAATTGTTCGTTTAAGCCTCACGAAAATTTTAAAGCTGACTAATTTTCTTCGTTAGAACATTTCTTTACTTAATTTACCTTTATCTTCAACTGATGTTGCGAATTTCTCTTTGACGGCCTTAAAATAAGTAATTATTAAATTATTTATTACTTCTAAAACTCAAGCACTGGAAAATATTTCCTATTACTTTCGTAAACATTTATTATTTTCATCATTCTGCACAAGCTCTTCTTATTAGAAATAAATAAATAAATTTTAAAATAAAGTCTTCAAATTTCTAATAAATTAAATTTTTATTGGCGTTTATTAAAATAAAAATAAACGTAAATTAAAAAAAATTAATTTATTAGAAATTTGAAGACTTTATTTTAAAATTTATTTATTTATTATTTTATTCAGTGTTCTAGAATATACAATGAACTTATAAATTGTTTAGCTATCTATTCTCGTTTCATATTGTCACTAAATAGTACTCGATACCTATAAACCAAAAGAATTAAAGAATGGATTTATTTTAATTATTTGTTTTTACTAAACAAATGAAAATTAAAATAAAGTAGCTGCGAGGTGGGGTTTGGGTTACTAGAATACATTACAAGGGTTGGAGGAACAAAGGGAGAATGTTGCACTCATTAACACGATTCCACAAATGGATTCCCTTGTCACTTGAACTGGACCCTAACTAGTGTCTGAGTTGAATTATTTAGAGCAGGGGTGTTTCAAACCACTGATTACTGTAAAAAGCATTGTTTGCTTCAATTCAACTCCTTTTGCTTAAATAATCTTCACAAATGTAAAATATTTAATTATCTAATAGATGTTGACATTATGATAATTACAATTCCTATCTGCAAAATTGATTCCTATCCTAATAAAATAAAATAAATTATATGAGTTAGGTATTAAGATTTGTTTTCATGTTTTAACATCATTTGATTCGTCTGAGTGAATAAGCCAGCTAAAAATCAAGCCAGCAGTGAATATAAACTGGCTTAAAATCGATTATTTACAAGAAAATTCAAGTTAAATAATTATTAAAACTTATACCTTTTGGATATGCAAATAGTTATCCGGTTTTGAAATAATTGACATCATGATCTAAAAGATATGAGAAATGAGACATTTGTCGAACCATTAAGTGTCCATATAACAGCTGTATCAAAAGAACGATCAAAGTATTTTGACTGTTAGATCCTTATAAAAACTGACTCATTAAACATACTAAGATTAGCTTAGATTGTAGATATGACTCTGGGAAATGTACTGTAAATATCCTTAAAATATGACAAGAAATGACTTAAAACTGATTGAGATGCAAATTTTTATATCAGGATTAAATATATTTAAATCCTACACTGGATGTTTCTGCACATCTCTATGATTTATGTGTACTTTCAATAGTTGGTTCTAAATGTCATCGATATTTCTTGTTTATCTACTGTTTCAAATACTGGTTTGAGTATTCAATACAAGAAATACGAAAGGATAAAATAAAATCGATCGTATTGTCTTACAAATCCTAGAGTGATCTTTCAAGTATCTACAGATAGATGCTATGAGGTAGTCAGCAGTATGGTAGCATTAAGATGCACAACGTGTGTGGTAATCTCGTAGTCATGTAGTCTCTACGGAATACGCAGCTCGCCTTTCCATAGGATACTTTCATTTTATTTTACTTTCTCATCTCTATAAAAACTACAGTTGTCCTAGGACAACTTTAAACCTGGTTTTATACTAGTAGTGAAGTTGACATTGGGTAAAGAATATGAAGTTGTCAAAACACAGTGGTAAGTCTTTTGGCCGACCACTATGATAATTTCCCTTCCTTCATAATCCATTCATGTGCAAGACAGTGGGGGGGGGGGGGGGGGTGAGAGACATGGTCATCGGGTATGGTGAGGACATCGGGCATGGAAAGCCCTAGCTGGAACATGAGTGGAGAGTCGAATGGTTGGCCGTTTAGAGGACAGAGCGGACCGTTGTCACAGTACTCGAAAGTGGGCCCTCTGAATGATCAAACAATCGTCTTATGTCCCGTCTCTCACCCTTTCTCTTCCTTCAATATGCCATCCTTCCGGGGGATCGCCCAAAATTCCCATTAAAGGCAGACGTTCTTAACGGTTCAGCCGGGGTCTCCTTATTCACAAACAACAACAAAAACCAACTACAGTTGTCATGAGGTAGCCAGCAGTAGGGTAGCATTAATATGCAGACCGTGTGTGGTAATTTCGTAGTCAGTCTCTAAGGAATACCCAGCTCGTCGTTCCGAAGGATACCTTCCTTTACTTTTACTTTCTCAGCTCAATACCAACTACAATCTTATCGTTTCGAGTTTTACATTTCATTTGCTTCCTGTTGACAGATTTTACTTATAAAGAATTCGTATTAAAGATCAAAAGATTAAGGATTCGTATCATCATACGGATATGATGAATTTCGAAGAACGTCTGTAAAATATTTATATCATGTATTACATAATTTTACTTTTCATATACTTCATTGTTTAATGAATTCATGAATTTAATGAATTCATTGTTTAAAACGTATTAAGGTACCTATAGAATCACCAAAAATTTCGGTTATGGACCAAGTTTAATAATTTTTCTATGATTTGGAAATCTTACCTAACATCATCCGTTACTTTTGTTGAAGACGATATGATAATAAACCATTGACTATAAATACATTATGCTCAATTGTACACACCAGCTGGGTGTGGCGAGGGCGAGTGGGGCCAGGCTGCATTTATGTTCGGAGTAAAACAAGTGTTTCAATCCGGCCAGCAGTGAATTTACAAGGCCGTGAATAATCTCGGTTTATATCATCGTTGCCCAGCCCAGCAATATAACTTACACTCTTTAATTACTTCCCACCAAAAAACTCTCAGCTATTTGAGGACTTTAAGTGAAAATTTTATATAAATACAGAAGTTAAATTAAGTTGATTTTATTTTATTTCATAATATTTAAAATGGCATAGGTACACCCACATAGGAATGAAGTTCCATATTGAAGAAAAGTCTAAATCCATGGGGAAAATACGCAAGTAAGCGACATCCTGAAAAAATATTAATTACAATAAAGAAAAACTTATGTTGAGAAACCTATATTGTGTACTCAAATTTATGATTTCAAAATGAAGTTTGATGTTTCCTGTAGTTAAGGAGAGTTTATGAAATCAAATAATAACAGAAGACAAACATGTTGAATAGTTTCTATCGTAGATAGGATAAACATTATATCGCATTTAACTTTGAAATACAAAAAGTAAGGTTTTGAAACATTTGTAACAAAGTAAACTTATCTTAAAAGACTTGCACAGTTCACTCAAATTAAAACTAAATTTTTATGCAAATAACAAGACCTTTCAGGGTTTAGAGTTAATCTTCTCAACACTAAACTTTTAATAACTGCTTAGCTTTTGTTACCTCGTTTGTTTTCTCAACTAATTGCTATTGTGTCCCCATGAAGAACTCTTTGATTAAATAAATTAAAAGATGAAATAAGAAACCTAACATAGATAAAATATTAACAATGTCTTAACTGTAATAAATTGCTCATAACAATTTAATAAGATTTACTGTATTCGTGAGGAAATCAATTTCTTACAGATTAAACATTTTTAGTTTCTTTTTATATAATTTATTTTAAGATATCATCTGAAATATATAAAACATTATTGTTTTCTTTTGTACATTTGTTGGGTTGTGGTTGAATAATGCATGGTCGATTCTAAAATACAGTATAAGTAAAGCTATGAACAATATTTCATCAAATAGTTAATAAGCTAATGGGATTCCGGTTTTTCTCTTTGGTCTCTAAATATAAAAAGTGAAACATAATAACGTTAATGTGACCCTTGATCATATCATGTTACCTACTGTACTGATATAATATAGCTATCCTTATTTAAGTAAATTATCGATGTTTATAGTTTACTGAAATTTATAACATTATTTTTTTATTCAACATAAAATAAATTAACTTACTTTTCATATTATTTACTAGCACATTGAATTTGGCCGTTACTACATCTGACAAATTTAATCAGAAATTGACATTCAGTCACATATAAAACAAATTTTATACGTAAAAATTATGACAATGTATTCTAACTACTAAGTGTAACTATTTTTATTTATTTAAAAATAGTACAATCATGTAGTACATAAAAGTACGCATCGGGACTGAAGTATCAAGCCAAGGCGGTGGCCAAGATAAGTGGCAACCCTCCCATTTTCCAATTCTCCGACTGAGTGGACCAAGAAATGAAAGGGACTTCGCCGCATCTCTACTTTCAGATAAGATTGGCTTTGTGCTCTTTTCATTTTTTCCAGCTACAAAATATCATAATATTACTGAAAGAACATAAACAAAAACCAATGCATATGAATAATAATGCATTAAATTTATTAAATTTCCTCGATTTAGGGACATAAACTTACCAATACTATACTCAAAAGTTAAAGTAGTAAATAGTTAATACCGTATGCCTGTTTTTGCTAGGAAGTTAATACAGTAATACTCATCCGTGAAACTTACAAACCATTATTTCTTTATATTAATTTTTATTCCAGCCGTAAACAGTTTCATTAAAACTGATTGCATATTTTTTGTAAGTAACTAATCATTTTATTTTTCCTTAGCATCCCACATTAGTAATATAATCTTTCGACTAAGTTTCTACAATTCGCTTTTCACCCTTACATAAAAAGGTATGTCACACGGGTCATGCCTATTTTAGAAATGGTGAATTCTAAAGTTTTACATATTTCTAAACTTTAAGGCGGTTTCAATTCAAATTCAAAGAATGTTTTCAGCCTTTCTGTCCATTTTTACATTAGGAACGTAAAATTTCGTTAAAACTACCTATTAATTTTTCAATATAAAATTATAATCCCGCATAGCAGTAATTTACATGAAGAAGTTCATATTTACAGATATAAAAGAACATTTTATAACTGGTATAGTGGTTCTCTAATTTTATATAACAGCCAACATAGTAATAACTCAAATAATCCCATTACCTTACATTCTTTTTTTTTGGGGGGGGGGGGCGTAATTTTTATCTCGGTCAATTTTTGCCATCACCTGCCACCTTGAGATTTCATTTCACTTTGTTTACTTACTGGTTATTTAATAATTTTTTGTAATGTTTTATTTTTTTGATTTTTAATTAATTTCTTCCACAATTTATTTCTTTTCAAATCAACCGAAATATAGACAATGAATAACTTAAGAATGTGTTTTCAAATATAAACCTCATGAAGTTTATTAACAAAATTTTTAACTTTAACGTTTTGAAAAGTTATTTATAATTAAAACTGTAAATAAAAGTATTACTCTTATTAGAAATAAAAGTAGTTTTATTTTAAATTGGAATGGTTATACTGTATAAAATCAGCAAAGTAAGTAAGAAATAACAAGCCCGCAAGAGTGATGCATCAGTGTTGGCGGTTGGTGGGCGATTGTATTGCAAACGTCCCACAGGTTCTGTCTGATTGATTCCTCGTGTCTTGTCAGATTGTCATCACTCCTCAAGGCCTTTATAGTTGCCGAGCTCTGTCTATAGATTATTTTTATGACATTTGTATTTTATAGGAAAAATGATTTCTAAGTTTTTATTTTGTTTTTTTTTCATGCAATATTTATTTTACATTAAGCTGTGGTTAAATTTGGAATTTTTTAAAATATAGATTAGAATAGTGCTGAGATATCGATTATGCCCGACCGTAAGTCATTGCTTCCTACGAGCAATAGACAATAGAACTTTAGACTTTATTCGGAAAAACTGCTAATCCACTATTATAATATTACAACTGTCCTAATTATTTTAAATATTTAATAGTTATGATTTAGTTAGCAACTAAAATGCAAATTTTAAATAGATTTTCGGCACAAATAGGAAAAGGGAGAGTTGAAAGTTAAACAACAAAAATGATACTTACCTTACAAGAAAAAAATAAAAACGGCAATAACTATACATTTGATATAAATCGCAATCGATTATTTTGCGATTTTATTTATTTATGTATGTTTTAATCAGTAGCTTTTAACTTTTTTTTAGATATTCTATGATAAAGCAAATATTTATAGAATTGTAAATAAAAGATCGAGCTGTCTTGGGTATTACTTATATATTGGCCTTTACTTATATATTTCGTTAATGCTGGAGTGCGAAAATAATGAAGTTCGAGGCATAAAGCAAAGATAAGAAATTTCGGAACAGTTAGACTCTAAATGCTTTTCTTTATAGCCTCTAGACTGTAATGGTCTGCTGTTCTGTCTTTAAGTTCTTATCAGGTGTCATAAGAAAAAGATTTATAAACCGAAATACTTTATCCGTCTACTAAATTAACAAATGTCCTACAACAAATTATTTCATTAAAAACTTAATACTGAGATTTAGTTTTTAAAATGAACATTACAAATTTAAAATTTTACTATTCATCTATATTTTTACGTTAAATGCCAAGAATGTACATGTAAAAGATGTATGTCATTGTAATTGTAAAAAGACTGGCTCTTGCAATAAACAATAACTTAATTAAAAATAAATCTATAAGATTATTAGGGGCAAGCTTCGAGTATGGTTAGTAGTTCATGTATTAAGTTACGGACTTAATGCAGCATCAATGATGTATAAACAGTCCGGCTTTCAAAAATGTTGTAAAGTTTTTGTTTGGCAGTTATTTTAAATATTGTATCAGTTTTAACAAACTTTATTATAAAAATTTAAAGTGAAATTTATTATGGTTCCTGTTGTACGTCAAATTATTTAGAAACTTAAAAAAACGGACAAAGTGATCTGTAAAAAAAACTTACTATGCAAGGCTTCTTAAATAATTGTTTTTTTTAGTTTGTTTTACAGAGGTTTATGGTCTGTGTTGTACGGAATCATTTGATATTAACTTCTAACTTTAATTTGAAATATATATATATACATACATATGTGTGTATTTCATTAAGAATATTTATTCATTTTTATAAAAGTTGAATTCAAGTTTGCTAACAAAAAAACTAAATAACTACCGTGTGAAAGAGATAAAGTAAATTAAATTCATTTAATGAAACGGGTAGCAAGAAAGACAGACAGATGTTTCTAAGATTGCCTTTTCTTTGAATATAATTCCTCTGACTATTCCTTAAAAAGGCTATGTCTTATTCTGATGGAAAGAGCTTTTATTATTATTTTTATGTAATTTAATATGATACAATAAAACATATTTTCAATTATTTGTACTATTTTATTTTAGGTTAAAAATTATTAGAAAAATTTAAGAACTAAGCATAAATTTTTCGTGTATGACAAAAGGGAACTGGGTAAAAATGAACGCTGATAAAGCAAAAATTGTAACTAACAACTGCTCACAAGCTTACGCATAATACACATCCTGAAAAAGTTTTATTACGAATGTATTTAATTGTTTCAAATAAATAACTTAATGCAATGTATATCTATAAAATGCATAGTAAAAACCAACAGCGAAGAGTAGAACCATATTCATTAATAATTATAGGAAAACGTACTTACAACGTAGAGGAGTTTCTCTGTGCTTTTATTATGCATTGTATACTTGTGGATGTATACTGTATGGATACTAAACAGTATATACTTTGTAGTGTTTATATAGGGGTACTGAGACAGTGTATTGCTGTGCGCCAAATACAACATTGCCTCCCTCAAACTGATGGAAGCCCGCAAGTATTATTTCCGCTCTCTCACTCGTCTCATTCTCACATGCTCTTACTGCAGGGAAATGGAAATGGAAACTAAGGGAGCTTTCCTAGAGTAAGTTTAAGCTTTAACTGAGTTTAAACCAATGTTTACCATATGTTTAGTATTGAATTAAACGTAGTTGAATTCAATACTAATAAGTTTTAACGCAGTTAAACGTGTTTGGGGAAAGCTTCTGTATTTTCTCCATTAACTTATATTGTGTAATAACTAATTATTCTCCCATCACAGTTCTCCCATCACATTCACATTGTGGCAGAGGATATAATTTATGCAGAAAATTAAGTAATAAGTTAACTCAGTGAGAATTAAAACATTTTGAAAACTTATTGTTACGTTTTTTGTTTACCTACGTGCTATAAGACGCAGGGAGTACCTAATATTGCCTATAGTATTTAGAACATCTGATGATCCAAAGGCATGTTCTGTAATTATTTTGTTCAAAATAATTACATTAAAACAATTACCTGAGGGTTTTAAATTCAATGGGTATCTCAGTAAAATAATTGGGCCTAAACTATACACTAATTGACTTCTACAAAAAGATGAAAAAAAAAAAAAAACAGAGCCCTTGTAGTAAAATTTTAACAGCCCTGGTTAGTATTTGGTATTTGGTGCTATACAATAAGAAGGGTGGCAGTATTGATTTGCTCTAAGTTTTCACTGAAGATCGTAAATAATTTTATTCGCACTCCTATGCCGTAGCATAGCACTTGTTATAAGAAGTCTACCACATAAGTGTATATAGGGTAGTGTTTAGGTAACCTCATCAATGAGTTACATACAGGGTATGGGGTATAACTTATATTAATCTATTATACAAATGTATATACACAAGTACAACTTGTTTCGATGGTAAACACCGAGTATTAGTGACTTCGCCTATTCATTTTTCTCTACATCAAACTTACCAAAGTACAAAAATTCAATTTTAAATTTCTGAAGTAGAAGACATTATCTCCCTTTTAAAACATAAAATATCTTAGAGGGAGACAGTTTATTATTATTTCCAAATATATACCAGTAGAGGGACCGGGTCTTTGAGACCAGTCCGCTCCCCGGGCGGCGACAACATTGTTATTACCCAAGTATTACAACCCGCAAACGGCTCCCTACACGCACTCTATCTCCATTATCTACTTTATTATTTTTCCCACTTTTTTGTATCTAGGGAAAACTTTCCGACTTTAATCTTAAATATTGATTAGTTTCCAGGTCTTACAAGTTAGGGCTCATTTGGATTATATTTAAGATTGTATACGTAAAGTTGAATTGTTATAATATTCAGTATTGTTACTTTGATGGACCATTTTGTATTGACTTTAATGAAACCATATTTATTATGATTGAATGAAGAATAACTAATAAATTATTATCATTATTTGCCTAATGCATGAATAATACTGTAAAAGGAATTAGCATTGTTTAAATTGAAAACAATTCCAAATTCCATGAAAACAACAATACGAATGAATAGCAGAAAACAAAAACGCTGGACCATTTCAAGTATTTTTAAATTTACATGAAATGGGCCAACTTTTATGTGTAAAAGTGTCTTTTAAGTTAACGTTTTTCATGGAATTTTTCATGAAATATTTAAAATGGCTGACATTTTAAAACCGATAGTGATATTAAGGTTTTATTTTGCACAAAAATGGATCCTAATTATACAATTATTTTTGCTAAATATCAACCATATACCTCAAAGCGTTTACGATTAATGAATGTTTTCATACAAAAACACATACAGAGTGAGGTAGACGGGAAAGCACTAGAGACTCATGTTCTTATGGTGTTAGTCTTGACCTAAGCGATAACGCTTTGTAACGTTGTCCAGAGAGTTACAGGCCTGTGTGAATTAATCATATACGCTTAGTAAAATAACAAATAATTTTAATGGTCGATTCCTGCTCAAGCAAAAGTAGCCTATATGCAAAAATTTGGTACATTATATATTTACTGCTGTACCTTTAAATTTAGACCTGTAAATGGTAAAACACTTTCAATAGTGCTCAAAATGTATTGTGTGGTTATAGCTTTATGATTTTCTTAATTATAAACAAAGGTATTAAAACGAAGAAGTAAAAAAAAACTCATTATAAATGAATAATTCAGAAAAAATTATGCCTTTAAAAAATTGTCATTGTTTAGTATTGACAGGATCAACAACAAAGAACAAACACATTCACGTCGCCATATTAGACTCGTGTTGGCAATGTCAAAGCAATAACGCTGAATATTGGCTTCAGCTGAATGGTCAATAAAATCCTATTTACTCTTGCGTTTTCGTTTGTGTCACGTACAAGTTTACATCAATCATATTTTTGCTTTTATAGCATGTTATAACAATGAAGTATATTTCTTTATAACTTTGTTATAAATTTACATTATTTTTACTAAATAATTAAATAAATTAACATTTTAATAAAGAAAATTTTGTTAAATTTGAGGCTATTTTTAAAGGATTATCTTATTACATGTATCCTATCTCAACAATACTTTTTAGGCACAGTTTTTACCATTAAAATTAAATTTGTCTTATAATCGGTTTATTATTTATTTTATTTTTAAGCAGACTGCTGTTAAGTATTAAGTCCTCATTTTCTAGTTCAATTCGTTATTTTTATAATGCAATATTTATCATTGAACATGAATATTTTTCACGAAACATTATTAAATTGAAGTGTAACTTGCAACTTTTAATCGTAATGATATCTGTCCAAAATTTGCAGGATTTAATGTTAAGAGGGTGTCAAGTTTTCCCATTATATCTATCTTTTTGAGACGAAATTCTTGCATTGTAATATTCTTGTTTTATACGTATACTATTATTACACTGATGTTATGCTTTATATTGTCAGTTGAATTGAGCGAAAGATAATCTCCTTATTTCCTACTATAAGGTAAATAATCTCTAATAATCTAAACAGTAACGTTGCTATAATGTGTTTAGTTCAACCATCAAATTTAACACGGTACCTTATTACGGTACCGGTACTAAGGTACTAAGGTATTAAGGTACTTAAGGTATTAAGGTATCAAGCAGGTCCAACCATGGGTGGAACGGCGGCATGGGGAGGTGGACTACTACCTGACCCAATTTTTGACAGGTCACGGCTATTTTCGGTCGTACCTGAACCGGATGGGAAAGACCGGTTCACCGGACTGCATTTATTGCCCGGGTGTTCCCGACGATGCGGAACACACATTCTTCCGCTGTCCCCGTTGGGAAGGGCCCCGCCTGGAGGCCACACAAATCTTTGGTGCATTTTCGGTGGACTCGGTCTGCCAAAAGATTTTGGAGGATGAGGGCAACTGGGATTGTTTGTCACAGTTCGTCCGGGGCATCCTCCTGGAAAAGAAAACCGATCTGGACCGCGAAGTGGCCCAGATCCCTTGATCGAGCGGCTGGATAAGGAGCGAGCCCCACGGGCGTAAGCCAAATTTAGGCCTAGCCTGACGTAATGTGATAAACAATTCCAGGTTAGATTCCTAAAGAGTAGAGGAGGTTTTTTAGTGGGTAAACCCGTTTTTTAGGGGAGCCCCACACTACAGGCTGGCCACCTGTGTGCGTAATGCATTTTTCCGCCTCTCCCTAAAAAAAAAAGTATTAAGGTACTAAAATAATTTTAGTACCTTATTTACGTTAACAAAGATAGTTAAATATTTTTTCGTAAACCTATATATATATATATATATATATATATATATATATATATATATATAAATTATTTTTAATATCGAAAAACGGTAAAAAAACATATCTAAAATGTTCATATATTTACCCATGATTTATTATGAAATTTATACTGTTTAGATTTTCATTGATATATCGATCCTATGAGAGGCTAGATGAAAAATGTTTGTTGGGTACAACAATGTCCCCGAGGGAGCAGCTCTGATGCTACGTTATGTCTGCGACGTTGGCCACACTGCTTTTGTGGTCTTTGTGTTGGGAAACTTTGATGTGAAAATAACCGTTTGGACAGCGTGGCTGCGCCCAAGCAATGCTATTTACACTCAGAACAAGGAAGGATATAAAGAACCTTGAAATTTAAAACCTATGTTATTGTGTAATCTTTCATGTTTTGCGGAAAACTAAAAAATAAGGTGAATATAAAATTTCCTAAAATTTTTAATGATCAAAATAACCCACCCTCCCTTCCTGTTGTAGAGTAAATGACAACCTTTCACTACATTAATGAGATTTTGATTTTTATGAGGTCAAAGTCCAAACCTTTAATATTTCAGTGTTCGTGGCACAATCAGCAAAGTTAAAGTTATTTTAAAATACGTAAAATGTAAAATTTAATGTATGTACAATACTTCAAATTTACATGTTAAGTATTGGTAATAGAAGCCATGATTTGGTTCTAGGGTGTGGTACTTAATGTTATAACCAATATCGAGTCCTTTGATTGATGAAGTAAATAACTAACTACACAGGGACAAAGTGAAGCAGGTTATTGGTACAGCAGACGGTTATTCCGATGAATAAACACATAATGCCATTTAATATAGATTTTCATTAATTATAATAGGTCGGTTAAGGGATTGAGATATTCAATGCAATAAATGGTTCACTCGATTTTTATTCAGTCATTTTTCTAAAGAGAAAACTTGTAGTACTTTTTCAATAAAAATTCCCTTTTATATAATTTTTTTCAATGAATAATTGTGGTTTCAGTAAGAATACAAATTGAAAATTATTACAATCCTGGTGAATTTATTAAATGTTAAATAGTTTTTTAATTACTCTAGTTAATAATAATAGATAATAATTTTATTTTACAAATACAGTTGTACAAATTTACAATTTATGAATGTACTAGCTTTTCCGGCATGCTTTGCAATGCCAGCCAGAGGACGTTTTTGCCCTTCAGGTGAGCTCGTTTACTAAGCTCACTTGCCGTTAGGTTCAGCTCGTTCGCTACGCTCACTCACCGCAAGTCTATAATGTTCAAGAGTGTTGTTATTACCGATCTCACCTCAATACTTTAAATGTGAAAAGCTATTTAAAGAACCAATATTTTAAATATAATCATATGTTCCTGTAGAAAAATGTTGCTTCCATAAGAATGACAAAGTAACTTTGAAAACGTGTTGGGCGGAGGCTTGTGGATTTTTCTTACTTGTTTCCTTCATAATAACCTTCTCCTGAAAATAACAAACACAACGAAAAAGAATTAGTGAAATCGGTCCAGCCATTCACCCGTGATGCCGTGACCAGAGAAATAGGGATTCATTTTTGTATATAGAGATATAACATATTAAATTATTTACTGTGTTTTGTATTCATGAAAAATATTATTTTTAATACTTAAAATGTATGAACAGAAAGTATTTATTTAATTGCAGTAATTAATCGACAATAAGTTTCTCATTTTAGGTTTTGTGCTTTTGAAATTATGAAATATTTATAGTAGTTTTTTCTAAGAGATCATTATTTTAAAATGAAGTGAATCAATGTAAATTTACAATTTTAAAGAAAAACAATTTAACTGAATATATTGAATCAAAAATAAAATAAACAAGTAAATTTGTACAAGTTATTCATTAATTTATCTTTAAATTAATCTCATCATTCATTAGTAAAATAAAATGAAAGTACAACAGAGTGAGAAAGAGAGAGTATTGAACCGGCACACGGAGCTGTACCAAGCCCCTCTAATAAGCCCTGCAGCTGATCATATCGCTGATTAGTTCTCAAGAATCCGCCAGTCTGCTCTGTCCACCCAATTCAACTCTAATCCATTATAGCTTCAACATTTTTTATATTAACTTTCTTTAATAAGTTGCATTAGTGTCTTTTTATTTTATGATCGAGAACAACATTACATTTTCTAATGAAGTTCCCACATTGGCCGGGGTACAATAAAAAAACACTAATTGAAAAACCTTGCCAAGTTGACATGGTTGAGGGAAAGACTTACAGCAGGAGCAATTAATTTAAAAAATTAATAGTGTACTCAATATTTCACATGCATTTCTGAAGGACGAATCATTCAGTAACTTATTGAAATTAGTTTTGATGGACAAATTTTTCTTAGTATGATAAACAAACTGTTGTGTTGGAATAAAACATAAAAATAAAATTATAACATAGATAAAATAACAAAATAAAATAAAATAACATACATAAAAGTAAATAAACATAAAAACCTACTAATGAGTACTACATATTTTGAGGTTTCACACACCACATCACTAAGTTGTAATATGATTAGGGGCCTATAACAGTTCATACTTTGAATATATTGTTTTATTTTATGAGAACTCACAGAAGTATATGTATGAAACTTAGGGTACTTTTAGAACTGTATTATTCTATGAAACTGTAAGTTATTCTATATTTTGTTTGTATACATTCCAATGAAACATTTTGACCACAAACAGATGAAAATAATATAATATAGTTATAAAATAAAATTAAGTAACCTTTTGTAAAATTACAACGACAATCGAAGTTATTACAAAACGCTTCGTGATTGAAAAAAGTCTACCTTTCGTCATAACCTAGATTGTCATTTACATAGAGCCCTTTAAAACCTACTGAAATACGTATAATTTACCTAAATTTATAAGTAACATTAATAACATGTTGCTTTGCAATTGTTAAGTTTATTTTTAAGTTAATAACGATTTTTAATTGCAGCTAATGATGTTAGTTATTTACTTGTTTATAAAAATACTCGTCTAACAACACATAATCACTCATTTATACATATATATCCCTCCTCCTTGATTACTATTTGTTACATATAATGTGTAAATGAGATCACATGATTTGCTAACAGTGACAGTCATAAAGGGGATTAATATTGGGCGTGACTGGCGTAATAGTCAATAAAATCACATCCCGGCTCTTTGTATAACCGGTACACTATGTCGAGCTTACAATGTAACCTGACTACTTTATAGGGTTGTAGTGAGAAGATAAAAGGGGGAAAATAAAACAAACGAAAATAATCATATTTATTTATTTGGTATTGTATCTTTTTGATTGCACGTTACTATAGTTATAAAAAATTTATTAAAAATATATCAAACAAATTAATCTGTTTTTTTAAATTATTTTGGATTAGTTCTTTTGAAAAATTTCTTCCCATAAAAAATGTATAGTAAAAATACCAACTTTTTACAGTTCTAAACCTTTTTTTACATTAGATGAAGTAGTATTGTTATAAATGTTAAGGTAAGAAAAAATATTTAGTACGTTTTTTTACCACGTTTATTTCTATTTATTATCTATTCAATTGTTTATTTCTATATAGGTAGTATAAATTTCTAAATATAAAATTCATCTGAAACTTCAAACTAAAAACTGTGGATTTGTCCTTACTTTTTTGTTACATAAATCTTACATGAATTTGGAAAATGCATACTAAAACTGTATCGAAATTCTTAAAAAAAAGAAAAAAAAATGCTAGGAAGCGACAAATAAAAATAGGTTACAGACCTACTTATTTCCAAATAATTACGAGATAGCTGCTAATTCCTGAAATCAATTGTATCAAAGTATGCCCACTCCATATGTTTTGTTTTTCAGTTAAAGATTTTAATCGTATCTGCCTCTATTAATTAAAGGAAAGATAAAGCTTGTCCTGACGATAAACAGAAGGACAAAGGTGTATTTAAAAGTGGTAATTACGTGTGTGGTTTATTACATCATATAAAAATTTATGAGAGAGAAGTAAAAGCTTAGCTGCAGAGGAACCCTGTAGCTGTGATATATTACCACATAAAGCAACAAAGTCAAGGTAATTTACTCCTGCTCCGAGCTACCGTTTGTGTTCACTAAATTTGCGAAATGTTCCCACTTTATTAACAATTACGGATTTTAAGTGTATGTATATTTTTCATACTATTTAGTTTGAGGCTCTATGGAACTTTACTTTAATAATTTACAGTACTATGGTTTATTATGTAAATATATACTTCTTTCTTAAATATTTTGAGGAGAAAAAAATAATGTTGAATAAATATTTACTAAAAAATATGAGACGATATAAACACAAATAATTTGGTAGTGGTTTCTTCTTGCTTACACACATATGGGATATGTTAACCCCATAAAGAAAAATTGTTTGAACATGTGTTTTCACTCCACCTTTATGTAAATTAATTTTGATTAAAGAAAGGTCACTGTAGTTCATACAATTATTTCGTTTTTTGTTAAAAAAAAATTAAAAACAAATAATTTTTTACTACCCTCCCCACCTCAAGAGTTACTAAGTGGCCTCCTAAATGCACACTCTACTACTGAATTAGCGCAACTTTACATTAGGCCTGTTGTATCCAACTAATGCACCGAGCCTCACAAATTTTTACTAGATTATTCCTGTCTACTTTCTATATTAATTTTAAAATAACCTACAATTGAGTTTCAAAATCGTAATCTAAAAAATAATACAAAATTTCGTTTTCATCTTAAATTGCCAAGTTTGTTTTCCTTCCAAAGTTTTTAAAAACATTCTTGAACACAATCTTTTCATTGAAAATCCAATTTTTATTACTTTTTGCACCAATAAAAGAAATTAGTCATTAAATAACCAACCCCAATATTACAGAACTATGTTAATTAACAAAATTAAGTAATGTTAAAGTGATGTAATGTAATTGCTGTGCTATGAATAAATAACTAAAATAAGCCTTCCTATTGAAGTATATTCAGTATATTCACTATTCAGTAAATATTGAAGTATATATCAGCAACACTCCTTTTGCGACAATTATTATCATGGTGATCTAGGTCGGATACGTCCTCAAAAGTTGCTGTTGAACCTACAAAGGTTTAAGCGAAAGCCCGGGAATTGTATCACTGAAAAACATCATTGTTTTGGAGTATTTTCTGTGAAGAATCTGACTCAAATTACTGCTTTTGCACAAACTACTCAGAATCATTAAGGTATACAGATCAGTATTAAAGTCTGAATACTTGATTATTATTTACGGTTGAAATGCAGTGTTTCTTTTATGGCAAGTAAAACACATAAGTACGCCAGTGGTGTATGTTTCTCAAACAAAACTCACCGCAATAGATAGTAAAATAATAAAAGTAAGAATTAAAATAAATTATAATGGTGTATATTTTTTCTGGAAGTATCAGTGAAAATTTTTGAATGTATAAAATATTAGGAAATAAAACAAAAATAGTCATCAGGGTTAATTTTGTAACACGGTGCCAATATTCTTTATTCAATACATTCATGTAACATAGATAAATTATTAATTTATTCGTCGATGAATTACTGCTCGGTGTACCCGTTGGCAAACTCACTTTTTGATCATCTACTTTTACGTCACTATATCCTCTAAAATAATAATAAAACATGCAATTTAATGTCCATCTAATGGACCATGCTACTAGCTAATGCACATATAGGACTACATAATAGAAAATATCTTATGGAGTATGTTAGATTTATATCAGTTGTTATTCGCACTTTTACCATAGTGTGACCATATTGTTTTTAAATTCATAACCAATTCAATTTCAGCTTGTGCTGTTAGAGGCTGAAACTTAATTGGTTACAAATTCACACACAGTATAAGAATATATGGTACTATATTGCAGCTTGAGTAAACAAGAAATAAATATGGTTCCTTAAAAATAATGTATTTTTATTTGTCAGTTTATCATCAATAGCGTAGGCTTACTCTACTATGAAACTATTTTATTTGTGTCTTTTTTTAAATTATTATGAGTATGTTCCATGACTGATAAAAATCATTATTTAAAATGGGCACTATAATAATAAAAAAATATAATATTAACAAACTTATAACATCAGTGATTACATTTTAGAGTTCATTCCCATGTAAAAACCAACAGAAATAAATTGTTGGCAGACCAAGAGGTGAGTTCGAATACGTTTATAATGACGGGGATAAATGATTTGCTATTCATCCGTGAGTTATTGCGGCCCGTACCTGAGGCTGTGTTATTGTGGAAGGCAATTCTACAATTTTAACATTATTAATGCATTTATACAGAGTACAAAAGTCACGCAAGATAGTAAGAATATAATAAATATAAAAATTATTAAGAGTCAACGTATAAAATTATATAAAATATAGTAAACTAGTAATACGATAACCTAATTAATAATTTCTTAAAACGTAAAAGCTTCCAGAAAGATCTGTAAACTCTCCTTGGAGTTTGCGTTTAAGATATAAGAAGATTAATGACTCTCTTGGAAGGATCTAGGATGTGCTAGCATCTAGTTAGTCTAGTTATAGAGTTACTTGTTACACCAAGGTTGGTGTTACAACGTTATTAGACCAAGCGGATGGCTTTTATCATTTTCATTGTAGTTTTAATGAAGTAAAGCTAAGTCAAGATAGGTACGTAATGACATTGGCCCATTTATCGCTGAAAAAAAAACACAAAAAAACACAACAATCATACATGGCGACACAGATTGCAACTATCAACTGCCTATGACGAAATATGATTTTAGAATTTAAAGAATCAAATAGTACTTACAATAAAACATATTTATAAAAATATATAGCGATGGATTTCATTGGTTGTACCATAAGCTAATCTTCTAAAAATAAGCTAAAATGTGTAGGAAAGCGGTAAAAAATAAGTAGTTTTCATAATGTTTGTTGAATTTTTTCACGATGAAGTAGCACAAACTAATAACGCGTTTCATGAGGAAAATTTCTAAAGCAAGGCTTGGTTATCCAATTCAAATCAACTGGTTATTTGGTATAACCATTATTATTTTTTATTTAGTATTGGATTTTTTAATTTATTACTTGTAAATTAACGTTGTCTGTGATAAAAACGCCATCCAGAATAACACAGCCGCTGCTGGTACAAGCTGCAATAACTCACGGATGAATAACGAATATTTTATACGTCTCACAATAAACGTTATCAGATTCACCTCTCGTACTTCTATTTTTGTTGATAACTGCTTGAGAATAAACTGAAAATACAGTATGATCACTTTCAAGCGTAAACTATTAATGTTGAATTTCAATAAAAAGAACTTTTACTATATTTTACATGGTGCAGGCTAATTAATGAAACGTTTATAAGTTATCTAGTTTTTCATTAAAATAAATGTTATGGTTATAACCACCTGTAAAGAGGTCACACTTTATATTTACCGATAACATTAAATAACAACACTTTTTGTCCGTAATGTATATTTTCTTATGAAATGTAGAAGTAATAACGCCTAAGTGTAAATGAATGGTACTATAGTCGGAGGAAATAAGACAGACATAACAAGGTCAAGTCTTCCAAAAAGTCTTTTTTACACTGACAAGCTAAAATGTTACCCTTTGTTAACTGTTATAACCGTTACTGTTACTTTTCATTACCGTGTTACACTAACAGTTATTTTAAAACAGTTTAAGAACATAGTTATCAAAGAACTTTTATCACAAGTCGTTACCCAATAACAGTTCTTTCTAACTGTTACTTTATAACTGTAAATGCTCACTGCTCCTAAGAACGTTTTAGACTGCTAGTTAGTTATTGAGGAACGATTTATCGACAGTTCACTACAACAAAGATGTTATATTGATGGTTGTGTAAGTATTTATTGCGAACGAAAATTACAGCTATGTTCTTACTACAGTAAATAAAAGTAATTTTTTAAAGTATTACAATTACATCATAATCATATTCTAAATAGTTATTCTAAGGATGAAAATGGATGAAGATTGTTATCAAAGTGCAGGGCCAGACCAGTGAAATAATGCAAGTGGAGAAATCAAGACGTCAGGTTTGGAGTTGTTCTTCATGACTGACCCTAAAAGTTCTCAAGTACCTATCGTTATCAGCTATACAGTTATTACTAGGAGTACGCTTGTTCCGCGCGTATGGGGATGAACGGCAACATAAGACTGATAATCCTAGTTCCATGCTATTAAAAATAAACAAATAAAAAGTAACACATCTATCAAATTACACATATTAACTACATAGAAAGAAGTTTTATTTTTTTTGTGGTATTAATGAAATATGATTACTAATACTTTTATTGCTCCCATGATAAAATATATCATTAAATGTCTTTAAAACAAGTAATAAACAATCTTGTATGTTAAGAAGTAAACACTTTTACAGTGCTATACCTATAGGATTTTTAGTTTTCTTACACATTTAAGTGTCCTAAAATAAATTAATTACTTACCCAAAAACTTTATTATTAAATTGATTGCGATAGTAAAAATTTCTAGTAAATTTACTCTTAGAGCTGTATAGTGAAAATATCCCATCACTGCAGACCTGCGTACAGTACTCAGCGAATTTCCAAAGGGATTTGATATTTTGTATTTTCTCCATAAACACTATAGAAATGAGTTTATAGGTTTGCTGCCATGGGATTTCTTTTATGTTAGTTGTTAGGAAATGTAATGGTAAGGTACGGTAAGGTAAATATCAAATTGTATCCCCGTAAACCCTATAGGGATGAGTATGTAGGTTTACCGCCATGTGGGTTTTGTAACCAAATATCAGTTAAACTCTACCTTGTGAATGTACATATCAAATTTTACCAAGTTAGTTATGTCAATAAATATGTGAGACGGAGGGTTTTGTTGATTTCCCATAAGAATAACATGGAAAAACTTTTTTGGATTTTCTCCGTAGCCTGTTGAGCCAAGTTAAAAATGAAAAATTCTAAATTGTTTGTTTTTTAAGCTTTTTTTAAATGGTTTTAGTTAAAATTGTCGAATTTAAAAAATTGAGGTCCAAAAATGCCAAAACCCCATTTTTTACCCCTTTGAAACTTCATAAAAAAAATTCTTTAACATTTTAAGATAACATTGAAAAAAACCTTAACATAATAAAAGATTTAGTATTTTGAAAGAATAACTTAGCTTTACTAATTAATATCAGGTAAAATGCAAACCCAGCCTCCCGTGTTATCCTCTTAGGAAATCAATAAAACCCTATATTTCTTAATCTTTTAACAATTTTCAATACAATCTGGTACATATATTTATGAGTAACTAATATTTGGTCAAAACCAACCATGGCAACAAATCTGGGTACATATTAAGTCCCATGAAACTTTAGTGGAAAATTAATATACAGTTTTGTGTAGTTGAAATGAGTACCAACTCGTGGTGCAAAAATCATTTCCATGAAGTATTTGTCATCGATTTCCTCAACTGAAAGGTATTTTTTGTTTTACTTCTGCTTCAAACTCATGGTTCATTTAAAACTCCAAATTCAGCATAACAAAGCACCAGAATTGCTCTATAAAAATGCTTTAAGGACAGCGACGTGATTAGCGACTATTGCTAAGCGACTATCGCTCCGCTGAATATTATTATTGGGATTAGGTTGCGCATGTAACATCTGTACATAGCTGTATCCTACAGCTGTAAATAGGTTAGTTTTGGATGAATCAATCACTATTCTGCCCTACTAGGAAAAAAGGCCTTAAGTCCAAAAAAATTCAAAATTGAGTTAAGGTCATATTAGGGTTTTGTAGGTGGTTTTCTACCTATTTTCTAGGTTAGAAAGCGGTAACTCCACTCCTTCAATGAGAAAAACGCTAATGAAATATGCCTTATGTCCTAAATTGCCTGACATTCTAGTGTAGAAAGCCTCAAGTGTAACCTTTGAAGAAAGAAAGCCTCAAGTACAGTTCTTTTTGTAGTTAAGGCTTTTTTGCCTCAAATGTCCGTTATTACGATACAAATTGGAACCACGCCCTAACTCACATAAGAGAACAGAAAGGCTTATATCCACTTACCGGTGGGAGTTAAGGTCTTCTTCTCTCTGATGCGTTTTTTCGCAAGTGGCTTTTGATGTTATTTTTAACTAAAACTCACAGGTGTTTCTCTAACCAAAACATTAAAATATGTTTTTTGACCAATTTTTAAAATATAAAATAGTAAAGTGTGTTCTATTTTAAATTGTCCCAATCAAAACACAATCTATGCTTTATTATATTTTGAGTAATAACATTGTATGAATGCATTTTGCAAAAAACCCACAGTATTTACTATTTATATTCTTGAATGGTTTTTTTTAAATTCGAAAAGTGGATCTTAATGTGGGCCTAACAAAGGGATTCAATCCATACCAAGTGATCCAACCCTGGTTGCTTGAATATCTCAGAAAAGTTTTATAATTTTTTGTATACTCTTTATATATGGAAAGCTAAAATTATTTAATTTTTTGTGGGTTGTTTAAAAATTACGGCCATATTTGTAGTAGCTCGCACGCCGATGTCAACATTTGCACGCATCTGCAGTTATTTCATTTCTCTGCAATTAGGATTTTCAAATAAAATTCATTGCATTTGTACATTCTGGCCTCCAAATCAATAGCGTATAGTAACTAAACTAAGTGATTTCCATGCCATATTTTAAAGAACACAAATTATTGCACGTAAATGAACAAAACTCAATAATTTTTAGGGCCATTCTCTGATAGAAAAAATATTTCTCATCATCAACATTTTTCTCCCTATTACAATACATTGGTATGATCGTTTTGATGAAGTTTCAAAAGTAAAAAGCTTTCCCTTTAAAAAATATGAGCAAAAAATTGTCTTTTTCATTTTTTAAAATTTTAATGTCTAATAACTCTGTTGGGGGAGCAGAAAAAATGAAAAATCTTCATAATGTATTAAACTTCACAAACGTTTTTTTTTTTTTTTTTTTTTTTTTTTAAGATTCAGCTATCAGTATTTTTTGTATAGTTGAACCTTAGCCTAAGCGTCGGTTTTTGTATTACAAATATTCAAGCTAATAAAATTGTTACATAGATCAATATTGCAATTTTAAAACTCAAGAACACCATTAAACTTAAGTGCACTGTTCAATACTGTTCAATGTTACTTCACATGTATAAAGATAAAGATTATAAAAGACCTATCTAGGGGTGCAATGTTTATTTGTATTACCAAATAGCTTATAGTTCATTAGAGTCTGGAATTGTTATCTTTTCTTTGTTGTCTATCCTATTAAGGCGTCCATTGGAAGTTATGGTAATGATTTTTCTTTACATAGTTTAAGGAGTGTTTCGGTGTTTCAAATAATGTCTCATAAATTATCCTTAATTATGAAGGTTCGTCCAGTCACTGTTGTAAATTACATGGATTTCAGTTTCTTAAAAATATTAGTAACTGGTACCGGTAGGCTACTCACACTTGATATTTTTCATTTCTTTTAAGTAATGTTTATTCAAGCTCTTTAAAATATGGTATGGAAATTACTTAGGTTAGTAATTATACTATCAATTTGTAGGCCAGAATGTACTAAAAACAATGGATTTCATTTGAAAAGCATAGGTCAACTAATTACAGAGTAATAAAAAAAACGTAGATGCTTGCAAATGCCGAAATTGGCTTGCGAGCTAATACAAAAAGGCCACCATTTTTAAATGACACCCAGAACAAATTAAAAAAATATGTTGTAGCTTTACAAATAATATCTAAGAGTTAAACAAAAAATTATAAAATTTTCCTAAGATGGTGAACCAAATAGTTATTATTATTTTAGCGGACCATATGATTTGGATTGACCCAAAGGAGCTTCATATCAATTAATAGCAATAAAATTAGCCATGCTTATTGCAAATTAAATTAAAATAATATAAAATAATATAATAAAAGAGTATGTTTTATTTTACATATTTTTTTAATTTTCAGTGTTATAAATTCATTAATAGCCAATCAACAAAAAAATATTATGAGCCAACATGGGAGTTAAGGTTTTTATGTTACGGGTTGCACTAGTGTTTGGAGGTAAAAAGACCTTAAGTCGTATTTTATACATACAGAAGCCAAAATCGATATATTTTTTTACTAAAACTAATTTATTATTTTTTAAATCAAATTATTTGAACCTTTAAATGTACATTTTAGAGAAAAAAGGGGTTGAAAAAGTACATTTTACGTTTTATTGAATATCTCAATTTCAACTAAAGTGGAGTTAAGGCTTTCTTCCAAAGCAGGGCAGTATTGGATTGGTCGGAGAACTATGTGCAGCATTTTTAGCAATGACATGTCATACGTAAAATTAAATTGCTTGATTTCGAGCAATAAGTGCACTAGTTAATATAAAAGCCGTTTCTAGAAGCTTTTCATCTTCCATTGTAGTTCCGTATTCCTTGAAGAAATTACAATCAACAACTAAACACGTGAGAAATTAAGAAGAAACGCTTGCTTGCTTTGCTTATTATAAGGCGGACTTATTTCACTGAATTCATCAGTTTTTAATAAATCAAAAGATTTTAATAGATTTGTAGAGAATTGTGATGAAAATATTTTTGTTGTATGGCTAAATCATTTATATATAAAATTGTGATTGAATTGTATTAAATATAAAATAACTTTATTCATGAAGCATTATACATTAAATGAAGTCATAAATGAAATTAAAACTAACACTATAGAATTGTGATTAAATAAAACAATAAAAACACCATAACTCATCAAAACTGTGAATGTTTTGCAAATCAAATATTGGTTTAGTTTCCTCTTTAACTGCAAACTCATTAAAAGTTCTCACCTTGGGCAATATAAATATTATTTCCATGCACAAGATGCTTTTTTAGCGAATTTCCCTATAGGGAATACGCTATTACGGTAGTAGCCATGGTAAGACCTAAGCCCGGGACCATGTTACTTTTTCATTTTTAGGTCCCCAGAGGCCAAAAATACTGTTCGTTCATTTTCATATATATATATATATATATATATATATATATATGTGTGTGTGTCTGTGGTACTGATAGATTTTGACAGGGACCTCCAATTTTGATGAAATTTGGTATGAAGGTGTAGAACCAGGTCTATTTTCATGGGTTCGCGAACCAGCATTGTCTGGTTATGGGAACGGAGTTTTATGGGGTTTCAAAGGGGTCAGAAATGAGTTTTTGGCAGTTTTGGACCTTAATTTTTTAAATTCAGCAATTTTAACTGATACCATTTAAAATAGCTTAAAAAAACAAACAATTTGGTATTTTGAATTTTTATTTTAGCATAGCTGGTTACAGGGAAAATCCAAAAATGTGTTTTCCATGTTATTCTTATGGGAAATCAAGAAAACCCTATATCTTGCTTATTTATTGACATAATTTAATCAAATTTGGTATGTACATTAGGTAAGGTTTAACTTATACTTGCTTACAAAACCCATATGGCGGCAAACCTACATACTCACCCCTATGGGGTTTATGGGAAAAATAAAAATTTGCCAGAGTTTGATACCATTTTGTGTTTACATTCACTAGTTATTGATTAACTTATATTTCTAACAACACCCAATGGCAGCAAACCTACATACTAAATCCTATGGTGTTTTAATATGGAAAGTAAATGATCTGAAATTCCATTGGAAATTCGCTGAGTACGCAGGTCTGCTGCGACGGGGGTATTGTTACAGTATACAATGCAGATAATACCCATTTCATTCCTATGTCTGTTGTGATTTATCTTTGTCCCCCGATTTAGCAACCATTTCTTGTTCAAATGTTTTTGTTTGTCTGTTTGTTTTTTTTTTTTTTCTCTGGTATCGTAAGATTGTGTGAAAGGTCTTGTATTAAGACTGTTTAAACTATCATAATCAACAAGAAATATTGTCACACATATTTATCCCATTTTAGGTTGAATATAATTCTTAGTGCCATTTTTTGTTGTATAATAAATGTATGTAAGATTGTGTGAAAGTTACACGTATAAAGACGGTTTATATAAACTATCATAATGTCTATCACCAAGAAATATTTCCACACAGATTAATCCCATTTTAGGTTGAATATAATTCTTAATGTCATTTTTTGCAGTACAATAATTTTGTTAACATACAACATACATGTGTTAAGCTCCACTTGTTTAACATGTGTGCGGCTAGGCCTAATCGTTTTTTAAGACCCGTCCTCCCATCCTGAAATTTACAAAAAATTGTAATAATCTTACTTTAGTGAGAAATGATGCTACTGGTACATTTTTGAATACTTATATTTTGTTTCTGGTGGTAAAAAGTGGTGCCACCTTCCATGGATACATTTGTAACCAATTACAGCACTGCGGCAGTGACTTTACTCTTGGGGTATTAAATATGAGAGATTTTTTTTTCTTGGAAAGATTATTTTAGGATAACTTTTGGTGTGTTTACTTTAAAGCTTTACTTATGAAAAATTGTCCAACCCATGAAAAAAAATACAGATGCATTTTTGGAAGTCATACTCTGGATAATTAGTATCCGACATTTTATGCACCTGGTACCGTTACAAAAAACCCCTAACGCAAAATCCCAGCTAAAAACTACTACAACACTAAAACATGGACTAAAATAATCTAATAATTACTTGCGCATGCAAACTGATTTGCGACTGAGTCATGGTTCCAAAATCAGCAACAGAATCCAGGTGCAGCACTGTTCAGCGGGGCCCACGACAACAGGAAATAGCATCTTATATAGATATCCGTCTAATGCTGTGCGGATTTTCAAAGCCCTCGCTCTAATAACATTGAAACGATGCAACTTGTAAAGCAATAGTACATGGCTACAAAATCACCCGGATTAGGATTGAAACCCAGATGGCTACAATTGAAGCCAAGAAGCCACGAACGTGTGAAATTTATTTTTGGACCAAAGAGATTTCTGCTTTTGCCTGCTGTAGAAACAATGAAGTTACTTACATTAAATAACAGCAACAGCTCTTGATATTTTTGAAATGGTATATTTCTTCACTAGTACGGAAAGTGGTAGTTATCGATGCAAGATCGAGTTTCAAGTACGAGGCTTCGCTGAATTAGGTCAAGCACCGGTATACCACTTTTGGACGAGTTATGAACAGTACTGTCTTTTCATCATACCACCATTAATAAAAAATATTTTGTATAAAAGTTAATAAATTTTGACCTATCTATATACCGAATTTGACGTTGTTATTGTTTATCTTGTATTTGAACTGATTTCAGCTGTTAAGTATTGACACAGACAAATATCATTAGAGATTTGTTATTGTTTCATTTGTTTCAACAAGCAAAACAATCAGAGGTTTGAATTTAGTACTTAATGGGATAAATGACTGTCAGTAGAATAGCAACGCTCTTGGAGTAAAATCTTGGATGTTTTTTGCGGCCTAGTTCCAAAAACCACTTTTTTCCGTTTTCAGACGTTTTCAAAATAGGCCTATTTATTGAAAAATAAAATAAAAAAGACGCTATTTGAAAATTAAAATAAAGGAAAATAATATGTTTCTGTAAAATGAAATCTATACATTAATACAGTATAGGCAAGCAAGTTTCATTTCCTCCTTTTTTCTCAGCTCGTGTGCGTCATAGGAGAAGTCCGCGCATATGATTTGAAAGGTAGTGTCCTGTAGACGAGCAGAATTGCATTATAATTCGGATTGGTCCCCAGGGCTACACCCCAAGGGCTTTCAAAACTCCAATGTCAATCTTATGGGAGAAGGGTAATTTATTTCATTAATACCAGCATTTTGTACAGACAGCTGTTGTAATAAAAAATTTTATAAAACAGTAAGAACAGATGTTTCAAATACAAAATATTTGTTTTCCTCCACCTACTATCTAAAGCCGTATTTTACTCCTTGGAATAGAGTAGTAAAGTACTAATTTCTATCCCATGTGACTTGAATGCTTAATCTTTCTACCTAGGGAAAACTCGAGTTTTTTCGTACCACGGGGCTAAAGTTAGTTACATAAGAATAATTAAAAGAGAGATTAAAAAGAACATGAGCCACAGTCAGCTGTTACTTGTATTTGTTTCGTTACTCATTGTTGACTAATAGCAGCTGTAGCTGCTGCTCACCCACTGCTGACTGAATGGTCAGCAGTGGGTGAGTAGCATCTCTAATATTAGAGATGGCCGTGGCAGTGTAGGTGTTTGTTTACATTTTGCTTGGGTAGGCTATTAACCTAAGAAGTCCAAAACATAAGTGTACAACTTTTGACTAGGCTTAAATTATATTTTGTTTTTTTCGTGTTCTTCAAAATTGATATGGCCTACCTTGTGTGTTTTTTATGTTGATGTGACAGATCCAGCTTGACGGAGCAAGGGATCATATGAAGGTAAAGTTAAATTACCTACGGTAGGCCTATTAGGCCTAAATTTTATTCGTGTAGGTGGAGGAAAAATGTTGTGTGCATCAAGGGACTAAAGTACATTTCTCCCTCAGGGAAATTGTCGCCCTCGGCTTCGCCTTCGGGCGACAACACTTTCCCTTCAGGAAGAAAACATTGTACTTTAGTCCCTAGAAGCACAAATAACTATTTTCAATTTAAATTGGGTCCAGTCCAGAGCATCAAAAATTTTGGTCGAATGTCGACCAGTAGGCGATCTCTAGTTTATATTAATGGTCCATGCTAGATCTTAACTCACACAAGAATCCGTTACAAAAATAAAAATAAAAAGTAAAAAAATGGTGATTGGCAGCTAAACAAAACTTTAATTAAAAAATGGTGTAGAACATTTTTTAATTATGTAAAATGCGACTATGCATAGCCAGTCTCGGATTAGCTACTATAATACTCTATAATCATCAAAATTAAATAAACAATAAAATATTATCAGATACAGTAGAGTTGATCATTTGCGCTAATTTTTTTTAATAAAAAAAAACTTCCAAATAATGTATAGGCTACAAAAGAAGTCAAAACAAAAATAGCACACATTTCTTTAAAATTTTTGGACCCAAGCGTTATTTTTTATGTTTCGCCACAGGTTTTCCTAATACATTCACTGAATTAGTAGGCCGTTCGAGGGTTCGGATAATTGACTGCATAATTAACATTCGGAATTGACTTTCTACTATAAATGTGAATTTATTAAATAATTTTTCAAATAGGAAAAACCCAAGTCAAAGACTGATATTTAACTTTGGTTAAAAACACCGCTTTAAAACTATGTATTTTTGTTTGATAGCACAAATATGATTGCAAAATAGTATTTTGAGACATGTCAATAGATTCATATATAGGCTAGATACCTACAGTCAATTTCCACATTTCTCAAATATAATCTCGGAGTACAGTTAATTTTTTACTTATTAGGGCATGAATAATCAAACAAGTTCGTGATCTCCTTAGACCTTAAAAAAACTATTTATGATAACCAACAAAACAACCTTGCCCAACTTACTTGACATAATAAGCCTACTTCAAGTTTGGGAACTTTTCCGTTAATTTAAGAACTTTCCTCATTTTTACTACAACAGTAGCCGCCCTCTTAACCAGCTGCCTTTTTACCGGTCTCCGGTTTAACCGGCCTACCCTGGCAAAAAACATTTTTTTAAACTGACCATGATTTTTTTATCTGAACATTGATTTAACTGGACATGTTTCGCCGGAAACTTAGTTTTCTTATCTATTCACACCTATCAACATTATATCATGATACTCGCCTACGGCTCGATGGGGGCTCCGCCCCCATGCCCCCTCAGGGGTTGCCCAGAAATTCGTTAATTGTTGTTTAAGTCGCATATGATGAACAGAATACATATAAATATAAGAGTTTGTAAATGAGCAAAATAGCAAAATAAATGAGTTTGTCATTTATTTATAACATAAATTAACTCCCACGACTGCAGAAATAACCTAAATTTGAACTTATGCAACTAACTCAATCTAAGGAATGAAAATATATTCGCCTACGGCTCGTTTTCAGAGACTCTTTCCCCAAACCCCCTTCCTAATTCCCCCGAAATCTATAAAGGTTAATGGAGTTGTGAATAAATTTATTATGTAGGTATGTAAGTATTTACTTAAAATTATAAAATACGTATAAATAAATGTATGAAAAAATTAAATGGATAAACTGCATAAAAATGTGCAGTAGATCATCAAAAACAATGAAAAATTCCATTAAAACAAAATAATTGGAAATCTTAACTAAGTGGATAAAACTTGCCAAAAAACCCTTTTATTTACAAAAATACTATTCAGTTACTATCCTTCAATTAGTTGTGTTGAAATTCCAGGGAATAACATAACGATCCAGTAATATTGAACATACAATGATAAATACATAATGTAATATTGGCATTCATTACAATTCCTTCATTTCAGTTTTTAATGGTGTAAAACTTTTAAATTTACCAAATTTCCTAAAAAATTACTGTCAAGGCAAATAAAAAAACTTCAAGCTTCTAAATACAATAACACAGTAGTTACTAACAAAAGTATGTTAAATAATGGTTAAAATATTAAAATTACCATACACATCAAAGGACGTATGTTTTAGCCATAGGACCAGGTCAGTAAATAACAATCAAAGTAAAACAATCAGTTGCTTGATATAGCAATTCGTTCAGACTCACAGTCAAAAGAAGAATACGTGATATTGAAAATCATCATGATAATTTTTAAGTTTGATAATTTAATTGATATTGGTACTGTGCAAGATATGTCTATGTGCAAAGTGAAGGTTCTGAGTAAAATATTATAGTAGTTGTAAAATTACGTCTACATGGGGTAAAATTCCCCGCAAAAATAAATAAACATTTAATTATGTTTAATTGTGTGGACTGGGGGGCAAAAATTCATAGAACCAAACTTGTAGTAACTTGAAAGATGTTCGCGAGGATTGCCTCAGATGTTATAGTTTGGCCGCTAGAGTAGAAAAAAATAATGTCATATTTAATTTGGGTAAAAATGTTTGGTCGCAAAATTTTGAAATCAGATAGTTTTCTGGGGCAGGAAATAAAAAAGCTTTTTAATTTTAAATGAAAATACTGTACTGCCACCTTTTTAAATTAAACATTAGCTTAGTACGCACTAAAAGATAAATCAATTGTGTAATCTGCTATTTTAGTTAAAATTTTTGTTGAATTGTAAAATTAAATCAGCATGCTATCAGGTAAAGTCAATGATGTACTTCCTAATGAGTTCGTTAGAAATTAAGTGCCATCCCAAATAAAGAACCAATTTTTCGGAGTACTATCGTGCAAATATGATACTGTCTTTCCGGGTGTCCCATACCCAAGGATAATAGAATATGGGGAGGTTGTCTCATTCACAAATTCAACACATTTGTGCTACGTCATCGGCCGACCCATCAGCTGGCTGTTTTTAAATCAGATGTAAACTTTCTTTGTTTACATTTTCTTTGTTTTTGTTTCCCTTGTTTACTGTTAGTATTGTGGTTAGGTTATAACGATAAAGAAAGTAATACAGATTAAAATTAATATCAAAACTTTGTTGTGTAAAATGTGTAGGCTGTTTTAATTATTACAAATCCTAAAAGAAGAACAGGTCTTAAATTGTTATTATTAAGATTATTGAATTTAATTTTATATTTTACTCGGTTTTGGCGTCCCGATAGTCCACTGTAATGAAGGCCATTAAACACGATAACGTGCTACTGCGGCCGCTTTTTTCATTACCGCGGTATCACAGTTTTGGACAGAAGATATTATACAATTTTTGGTCCGTGTTTTAGCCCATTTAACGATGCTAAATCGGTACTGTAGCGACCGCCTTCCTGCGGTCCGATCTTCCTTTGAACCCATGTTTCACGGTCTGATCGAGTATACGGCAGATTAGTGTAAGCTCCGCAAAACTTACATCAAACTCGACTAGGCTACATTGAGTCGTCTTTGTGGAGTTTCACTGCAATAAATTAAAGCGCTACGATTGTAAGTGGTGCAAAGGGCTAAAAAATAAATGTACAGGGAGACTCAAAAATCAATCACGCCACTGCCGGCATAGTATATTTTATTTCATGCATTTCATTTCTGGTAAACTATCTTCACACAAATGACACAATGTATAATAACCAAGAAATCCATACCCAATATATTCATAACGACCTGATTTTTGCAACAAACATCAATGTTATGAAATTTTTAATTAAAATACCTATCAAATTCATTTAGACAAACAAATATTGTTCAAAAATTGCCTGAGTTAACCATGAGTGCACCGAACTCCTAGATTTTTTGGATGATGCTTTTTATCTAGGCCTACTGCAATGAATTGTAATAAACTAAGGAAATGATTATTGTTGGATAAAATAATCTAGCGTTTAAACCTTAAAATGTAACATTTATATTAGGATTTAATTATGAGTAGTTTTTCCCTGCAAATATTTTGGCGACCTCGCACCTCCAGATTGGCCCCGTCCAGATGCTAATCAGACCAAGACCTAAATTCACCCATGTAAACTCGTGTAAGTTTGAAGAATCTGATAGAAATTGTACGGTAGTCAAAGTAAACAATCTTGAAAATATGATTTAAAACCTTTTCAAAATCATAATATAAAGATATAATGAAATGCGACGGATAAAATATGGCATTATTATTAAATCTGTGGTCCCCGATAGAATTGCGCGTCTATAGCTATTAGTTCCTGCTGATTAGTTCCATTTTTTCTCACTAGTATCGCTAGGGCTGACTGGGTCGGCCGGTGACGACACGATTCCAGCTGTTACTGTCTACATAGGCCTTATGGGAATGAGACAACCTCTTCTGTTTCTTATTTAATAGCCTTGTCCCATACCAACCTTGCATCTCTTTTAAAATTGTACAAAAAAAATAGTTCCGTTGTAGGTAAACATATTTTGCTCTGTTGATTGACACTGATTTCAATACAGAGGGGACCAGACGTAATTTTGAAGCAACTTTAAAATTTAATATTTAAAAACCCTAATCATACTGATTTAGAATAATAAATAACATGACATTTTTTTTAACTGGGGAAAATTTAACATATATTATGTCTGAACATTTTACATATAACAGAACTTACCAAACATGTAAATGCCTAAGAACCTCATTTAAAATAATACATCATCATAAAACATCAATTATCACGTGATTAGTTTTACTAATCACATGATACATGTTTTACATTTAAATACATGTTCATTAATCTCCGTCATGTTGTAAATTTAATAAAAAAATTATGTCTGAACATTTTACATATAACAGAACAAACCAAACATGTAAATGTCTAAGAACCTCATTTAAAATAATATGCCATCATAAAACATCAATTATCACTAAAAATTTAAATACATGTTCATTAATCTCCGTCATGTTGTAAATTTAATAAAAAAACATTTTGGACCAAACTGACAATTTTTGTTGGAAACGTATTTAAAAGAGTCTATGACATTTTTGTGCCGAGACATTTTTGCTTAACCTAAAATGCTCAGAGAAGAATGAGGAAAATTTTAACCTCAAATATTCAATAAACTGCTAAAATTACGCGAACAAGATCAAATTGTAAAGTTTTCTTAAAAATCGTGTAAAACTAAAAAAAATTATTTAAAGTGAGAGTTTGTATTTGTCATCAGTGACTTCCGGTCTGGAGAGGTAATTTCAGATACACCCTGTACATCGAAATTACTCTCGGTGAATAGACCGCTTTACCTATAAAGGCACAATTGGTTAATGTTATAAAATTTCTTAAAAAGGGTGATTCGGTAATCCGCGACTCCCAGTATGTTGGCAATTTTCTCAGTAATACAGGTCGGTAAGTTTAGTTCTCGCTTGGGAATCACACTGTAGTAAGTGATATATAGGAGATCTACTTTACCGACAATTAACGAATTTCTGATACCCCGATGAGTGAGTTACACATTCGGGAGTATATATCATGATATTCTCAAACCACCTAATAAAATTTACTGTCCTGGACGGTAGTGTATACCACAGGAAGGAATGTGTTTGGACCTGCTATCCAGTAGACAAAATAGGAAATGAATTATTATTAGTTTATTTTAGTCACGGATTTCATGGGTGTCGGATGTTAGCTATAATTATCTAATATATTTAGATTTGTTTTTTTTATCAAGCCATAGTTGCTTTAAGGCCATTTGAAATTGTAGGTTGGCATTTTTAAATGTACATCGGTTTAACTGGTCAAATCATTATCCGGCCGAGGCCTGGTCCCAAGTTGGCCGATTAAGAGGGAGTGTACTGTACCACTTTTAATTCCCGTTAAGTCACTGCCAATTAATATTTAGAGTGAAGCTAAAAAAACTACTCTAAGAAAATTTTAACACAAAATTTAGTTTTTATTTATGCGCTGAATTATCTTATAGTTAAACAATTCGTGGAACTCATGTACTTTTATATTACGGTATCACAAAACAATACATATAATAGATCGGCCACTGGTCGAAATTCAACAAAAATTTCACTTAATCTGGAGACAAATTATTGAAAAGTATTTCATAACCAAACATATTCTCCCTGATTTGCTAGCGTTTATTATTACAACAGCTGTCTAATGATTAAATCAGTTACTATTCTTCCATAAAATTAACATTGAAACTTTGAAAGAATGTAGGGCTTGCTGAACCCTACTGCAATGAACCCCGTAGCCCTGGGGACCGATATGAATTAAAATACGGTTCTGCTTATCTACAGGACGATACCTTTCAATTGGTATGTACGGTTTTCTCATATAATGTACACAAGTTGAGAAAAAAGGAGGAAAAGAAACATGGTTGCCCATTAATGATCCATTAACTGATCTTAGGCTTAACTAATACCGCACAGTGTGCGCAGTTTAGTAGCCGCTTTTTTAATACGTAGGTATCATTGATGGAATGTGGAATTAAGTTAAAGTTAAGTAAAATTAAGTTTTTTCATGTTTTATAAATCACAGCAAGACAGTCCTAATCCAACCTAACAACCCTAAAAAAAATCTCGAACCAGCCCTACTCTACCCCAACCTAACATAGGTACCCTTCAAATAAAATTGTTGGTCTGTTTAACAGAAAAGTTCCCCAGATTGAATTAGATACGGGAATTCGGAAATGTTAGGCTAAGTTATATATTTGACATGTGAAGGAATTTTAATTATGCCTAGTCAAAAAGATATTTTTTTAAGGGTTCTATGCCATCTCTTTGTTGCCCACACTTTTGTAAACTCAACCTTTAGTCCTCAAACGATAATTACAATTGAATCCTCTACATCGGCATAATATGTTACCGTACTTATAAATAATTTCCTTTCAACTGACCATGTATAACATATAAATTTTTTTGGTCCTTTTTTGTTACAAAAATTATTTTTGTAGTCAAGTAAATTTCCTCTAATCTGGCATCCTACGATTCGGCACAACTTTAAGAACAATTTTTATTGATAGGTATAAAAATAATAGGCCTAATGAATGTTCATTTGGAATTGAAAGTTGTGAGGGGAAAACCCTGTCCAGACAAAGCACTTTGGAATGCTTCGAGAGGAGAAAAGACGTATTCATCCGACATCGTATAATTTCATTTTAGTTTCATAATCATGTACCGTACGGTAAGTTATTTTTCATTACAGTTTGTTATGCAATGTTTTTATACTGTAGGCAGTAAAGCTGTTTAAAGAATAATTCATATTTTAATGTAATTTTTTTTTTAAAAATTCACATTTTTCTAACATTTATCCTATAATCTGGAGTATTTTGCAATCCGACATGTGTCAAGTCGCAGACATACCGAGAAAGTTACTGTAGGATTAGAGAAAGTTTACTGTAGCCCTATTAAGGCTACAATATCTTTCAAATAAATCTCTGAATTTATATAGTTGTTCCCATTGAATAATGAAAGTCAACACTCTGGATATAATAAGTAAATGCCTTCGAAAGTGATGTGTTTATCTTCATTACAGAAGAACAGAATACAGTAGGCATAGCGCTCCGCAAACCCGGACTAATGAGGACCAAACGAAGTCTGGATTTGTGAGAATTCCAGGTTATCGGGAAAAGCGTAAACTTAAGAAAACATATGAGTTGTTTATGTTGTAGGCCTACCTATAAAAAACCATGTACCGTACCGTATTTATTGCATAATGTACATAATACAAAAATAAAAATTGTTAAGCTCTTTTGTTAAAACAAACTTAAAGCCCCCTCATCGTGTTTCGGCCAATGCCATTGTGCTTAGCCCCCTTGAAACCCAGTGCACTTTAATGCTCTGGCAGACTTCCCGAGTTATCCAGCATTCCTTCTGGGTTATCAAAGTCCGGGTTTGCATGACTCTACTGTACCGAATTATACTGAGTTAGGCGTAGGTCATGGATGTCATTGATGTCAAATGTAGCCCACTTTACATTCCATTTGTAGGCCTGTTTTCTTTTAAACTCTGACAAGTTCAAAGAGTAAAGCCTACGTTTTTAGTGAAAATTTGAGGAAAAGGTACTGTTTAATCACAAAGTGCCCTGCTGCATTTAATGTATTGTTGTCCTTTAGATTAACTTGTGTAGGCTACTTGAAATTTATAGAAAAGTACAAAATGAGTAGGCCTAAAAACGTTAAGTCAGTTTGTTAAAAGATAGGCCTACAAAATAATTAAGCTACCGGTAGGCCTACTTCCAAATTGTATTTGATGTTAGTGTATTTGACAACTAAATATTCTATTGGACAGTAATTTGATATTTTTAATGGTAGCCAACTTCAGTTTAACCACCAATTCGATAGGCTATCAAGTTTGGATATGGCCCCGAAGTGGCCAATTAAGAGGCGATCTACTATAGGCCTAAAACAATTTACTGTATAATTTAGTCTAGTGTGGTTCTTCTTGTACCGGGAAGGTAGGCGTAACTCAATTTTAACACCTTGCACAAAATATGTGTTGGTGTAAATCACGAGTTTTGAGTTTGAAGTACCGGAACAAGTATGATGTACTATGAGATGCCTATTATTACTAAGACTGAAATGTAGGTGTAGGCTGTCTATTATACTAGGTTGCCCTATCCTGTTATGTTAATAGGTACTGTTGTAGGCCTGGACCTATACGGTAGTTAAGATAAGATGGGCCTTTAACAATTGTGATTGGACTCTAATAAGCCTACTGTAATATAGACCATTTCAAAAGAATTTTTGAAAGTAATAGGTCTATTGCTATCTATGTAGTTTTAATACTGCTTGGTACAACTTTGTACATGGAAATGGATAGGTACTCTCATTTGAAATCGGGAGCATTTAAACATCTAGCTTACCATGGTTTAAATATGCGAACTCAAAACTTGACCTTTATAAGAAAATTAATATCAAAACAAACCACTTACTGTACAAAAAATTGTTATATTTATTGTTTATCTTTAATTTCGTGAGTAGCGCTAATTGAAGTATCACAACATAACCTCTTTGATACACGACACGGCATTTCTGTGACGTTAGTGCCGCCGCCATCTACATCTGACATTTGACGCTGATTAAATTTAGTGTTTTTTTTTTATGTCATGTGTTAGTTGGAATAATTATTAATTGTTATAAATTTTATTATTATAGTAAATATGTTTTCTTTATTATTGTTTGTTAGTATAAAATATTATCTTTCTAGTATTCATACCCTATTATAAAAATTTCATAAAAACCTAATTGTATTATATTTAGTGCAGTTATAGTACAACACCCAGAATACAGTTTCCATATAATACATGCTTTCTATATGTCAGACAACAAACAACAATAGCACCGGTTAACGTAACCTAAACACCCTAAACACCGTTATTTACAGCCCACAATGCATTTCTTATGGGAAATTAAATTACGTCTAATTACTTTATTACTGGACAGAATAACTTCAGAAACGAACTCGACCTTAAGAATTACGGCTAAAATCTACTGTGAAAGTTTGAAGTCGATCTGAGGCTTCTTGCGAACGTAATCGTCGGACAACGGAATCGGGATTTGTCACTCTAGTGAGGTTGTAACAGTCATGTATGAGGATTCACTCCTCTTCGATCCGTTCATCCAATTAAGCTGTGACTGTTAGTATATTTTTTCAAAGGTATATGTTCCAGAGTCGTATTATTAATCTTTTCTGTACTTAATGGCCAAGACCTCATAAATTGGTTTACTTATAAATTGCAGTGTTAACGAAAAACATTTCATTAAAAACAACATGTTGAATGTACGAGTTGAATAGAACAGACTTTTTACAATTAAATAAGGTTAAATGTTTATATACCGTTTATTTTGAGTTTATATTTTAAATATACATTAAAATAATTTCTCAAAGATAATTTAAATAGGGGTTTCAATAATATAAACATCGTAGAAGCAAGTTTGCCGCATTGCGTGTCAAATTATGAAGTTTAAATATTTATAAGTTTACATTCTAATCAAATGTTTGCCCAAGATTTCTACCTCCGTTCCCTAGGGAAATCTCTTTCGGGAAAGGCGAATTCGTTAATTTAATTTGGCAATCGCTTTAAAATGTAATGAACATGTTTTTAATTCTTTATTTGTTTCTTAACTTCATAGAATAAATTCTGAGTTATTTCTTAGTGAAAAAGCAACAACTGTTTTTATTATTTTATACAATAGGTTTTATAATTGCAATAATATAACATTTATTTTAAATATTTTGATATTTTATTGTGGTATTATGGAAAACTTAAAACGACAACAGATCTTTATGAAAAGTGATATTCCTCATGAATTAATACAGTTAACTAAAACTATCAACGGGTGAAATGTTATACATGGCAGGTGTTAATATTCATTAGAAATGCAGACTACCTTTAGGTAAAGCCTTTACAAGTTAGCCCGGTATGCATAAATTTTGTCATTAAATAATATGAAACTTGATTACATTGATTTATGAATGCTATATTTCTTCCATTAATGTATCTTGTAATCTCTCAATAGAACCCCTATTTCTCAAGCACTTTCAAAGAGGAGCTTTTCTAATCTTTTTGGGAATGATTTTTAGTCTAAAATCACATAAATATTAGGGTATTTATAAACATCTGTCTGTTTCTGAGGGTATTTTTAACATCTATTAAAAAAAATATATTCTACTGCCCTTAAAAATTCTGAAAATCATAATGTTTAATTTTGTTTGTATAATACGGTCAAATCAAGTAATTTCAGTTTACTTGCATTTATTAAAGCAATAATCCAGTTATTTAAACGTACCAGGTTAGGTGTAACTTAAGGTACTTAATAAAAAAATGGTTTTTATTGGTTAAAGTCAAGGATTATTCTGAGGAAAAAATAATTTTATATTTTTTTAATTAATAGGATATATAATTAAAGGTTTACAATCAACCACTGTTTAGTCTGGATAACCCCCTTCCGAAGTATTTTATTTTTCAATCTTCAACTTAAATGTTAGAAAACTTTTTTTAGATCTAACTTTAATTTTAATTTGGGTAAAGGTCACTCAGTTTTATGGCAAAAAGTTAAAAATCACATCTCGGCGAATAAACAAGAGCTTACTAAAACACTGGGCCCCGCCTAAGTAACAGAGTGTGCTTTAACTTTGACAAAACACTGCAGCAGCTACTTACAAGCCCTTCTTTGAAATCACAGGTAATTTATTTGGCCTCTAACTAACCTAAACACAGACTTAACACCTCTGTAGCGTATACAACACCACAATGAAAAAATAAGGTGTTTATTTAATAAATTCGTATTTATTTTCACCTTTAACAAGCTAATTTATGCTTGATAAAAAAACCACTTTACAATAATTTTGTAACATACAAATCCCAGTTAACTACTTTGAACAGAACAATATAAATTAAAAAATATTAATTAAAGATTAGAACAGAAAATTATTGTTTTAAATTCGAAATAAACCGATTGGCTGATTCTATGAAAATGTTTTCTAAATGTTTCGAAATTTACAAGCAGATGCTTTTAGCTTTTGTTAATAACGTGTTACACAAATGGTCAATTCTAATATAATAAAGCAAAAATGTTTTTAAAAAGAAAGCTTGGGAAGGAGACAGTTTTTTATGTATAATGGATTTTTAATGTAGGATGTAACACAAGTTATTTAAACATTAAAAAAGAAGTGAGGTTGACGTGACAAACAGAGGCCGATGTGTCTCTATCAGCTGATGGACGGTGGACGACTGATTGTCCCCCATAAATCGACCTCCTCCTGCATCATCCAATCAATCAGTAGCTGACTGACTCTTCATTAACGCCTCCATCCTTTTATATCCACGACATGTTGTTCGTTACATCAGACAACAATTACACTATCAAAAATTATAAATTTATTTAATTATGAATTTTAAATTGGCTCTGAAAAATATTTACTGTCAGAAGTTTTTTATTTATTTATTTATTTATTGTGTTCTATACTGCTCTGTTGATAAGACATTTCAAAGGCAATTTATTTGTACATAGAATGATTGAATTGAGTGTTTCAAAAAGTCTATTAGGTAAAATTTTAATACAAATAATAGGTGACATATGTGTGGGCTTATGCCTAAATTTGTCATCGTATAAATTAGTTTGTACTGTATTTAAATGAATTCAGGAAACATAAAACATATTATCTTCAGATTGCAAATACTAAACACTAAAAATATAACAATATATCTATAAATTAATAAAATACGTAGGAATTTTTAATATTTAAAAAGTAAGGGAAGCTAAAAAGCATGAAAAGTTATAAATTCCGGGGCTAAAAATTTGGATGTTTTCATATTAGTTGTATTTTAGATAGTTTTGATTAGAAAAAAATTTAATTAAAATGAATAACTTAAAGGTGCCTTTTATATTTTCTATTTTATACGTTAACGATATATTTTCCTAAGATTTTTATCCAATAACTTAATGTAACCTAGTAGTAATAAAAAGCATATAAGAAATGCATATTACTATAAAAATAATTAACCTTAGTATCCTTAAATTAATTTTATTCGGCACTAAAATAATAATATAAAATGAATTTATTGAATAAAATAAAATGAATTTAAGGGTACTAAGGTTAATTATTATTATAGTAATATCGAAAGTAGCCCTCCTTGGTGAAAATAAAGTAAGAAATGAATAACACTTACAATATGTAAATATTAAATCAATTTAATAAGCTAAGGGCCTTATTTAATACGCTATTTAATACGCCTTGATTGGTTAAAGTCAAGGATTGTTCTGAGGAAAATATATTTTTATATTTTTTTAAGGAATAGAATATATAATTAAAGGTTTACAATTACCCCTTTTCAGTCCAGATAACCCCGTTCTGAAGTATGTTATTTTTCAATCTTCAACTTTAATGTTAGAAAACTTTTTTAGATTTAACTTTCATTTTAATTAGGGTAAAGTTCACTCAGTTTTATGGTAAAAAGTTAAAAATCACATTTCGGAGAATAAACAAGAACTCACTAAAAACACTGGCCCCACCTAAGTAACAGAGTGTGCTTTAACGTTGACAAAACACTGCAGCAGTTACTTACAAGCCCTTCTTTAAAATCACAGGTAATTTATTTGGCCTCTAACTAACCTACACACGGTCTTAACACCTCTGTAGCGTATGCAACATCACGATGTACAAATAAGGTGTTAATTTAATAAATTCATATTTATTTTCATCTTTAACAAAGTTAATTTATGCTTGATAAAAACAACTTTACAATAATGAGTTTTATTAGTTGATGTGCACCAGTCTCAACCCCTGCATTTTTTTAACATACAAATCCCAGTTAACTACTGTAGCGAACCCCAAAATTGGTCCGTCTACCACTTTTGGGAGCGTAGCTAATTAACTCTTATAATAAACAGGGAAAATGTGGGTTTCTACTTAATAACAGATACACGTGTTTGAGCGGACCTTTCTTTTAATCAAATCAAAAACCCTATCTATACAAAACACAAAACATAAACTGGACTCTATGAATGTTATACAAATGTCTTCTCAAACAAAGTCAAAACAATAATAATTCTCTCTTAAAATGTTTACTCTGGACTGGCAAACTTGCTCTGGAGGTAGTGCTATCTGGTCAAATGAGACTTAAATTTAAACTCAAATAAAACTATTCCTTCTTAATCACGCTACAGAAATAAAACCCTCTTTGCTTAGAATCTCAACTACAATAAAACTTAATGACTCAACCCCGAAAGAACTTTAACTAACTCTTTAACTCGAAAAACCCAAAAACTTCAAACAGAGCCTAAGTTTCCCCAAAATCAACCAAATACGGTTACTCACCTGACCGCCCCGGGTCCAGGCACCGCTCTCTCGAACTACAAGGAAGTTGACCTATATATTAGATCGCACTCGCCTCCGACCTTCAGGGCAACGAACCCCGTGTTTACCTCCAAAGCGCTTGCCATCCAGCGGGACCTTGACTCTAGTAATGACCCTTGCGGCCTCCTACTAAAATATACAATGTCCATAGTTTTTAACTAATAAAAAAATCCCTAAACACATCTCTCCTTCACACTACTTTGAATTGAATAATATAAATTTAAAAAAAAATTATTGATTGAAGATTTTAACAAAAAATTATTGCTTTACTTCGAAATAAACCAATTGGCTGATTCAATGAAAATGTTTAGTTTTTAACTAATAAAAAAATCCCTAAACACATCTCTCCTTCACACTACTTTGAATTGAATAATATAAATTAAAAAGTAATTATTGATTGAAGATTTTAACAAAAAATTATTGCTTTACTTCGAAATAAACCGATTGGCTGATTCAATGAAAATGTTTTCTAAATGTTTCGAAATTCGATTTTGTTAATAACGTGTTACACAAAGGGACAATTTTAATTTAATAAAGAGAAATGTTTTTAAAAAAGAAAGCTTGGGAAGTAGACTGTTTCTTTTTTGTATATGTTTATAAATTAATGTAAGTTGGATTTGAATGTAGGATGTAACTTGTAGATGTAACTTGTAGAATGTAGGATGTAACAATTATTAATAGTTGTTTAAATATTAAAAGAAGTTCAAAAACGAACAACCATATATTTGATGTAATTTACGATGGTTCACCCTCTTAAACAGTTTAAAAAATAAAAACCTTTAAACATTGCGGCTGCCACGTTGGGTACCTTCTTTCATTTTTCAGTCTAGGTTCTTCAGGGTGTAGCCTATATAATCTCAAATATGATGGGAAATTGTTAGTGGAAAATTAAATCGTCTACAACTTCTGCATTTGAGGTTTTGCTCTATATTTTACTGTTCTAAACCGTATTGAATCTGATCTATTGGGATGACCCAAGATTAATATAAGATTTAACACAAGTTTTTTAAGCATTCCCTAAAGTAAAAAACAACAATGCACTTTATTGTAAGCTCTCTAAATGAAAACAGTAGAAAAACTCTCTCCATAGAGCTCCACCCCACACTTCTTCAAAGTTACCATGTTATTCTTATGGAAGAAACATTTTAGTTATAAACGCATGATAATATTTACTCCCGTTGTCATTGCAATTTGAGTACCGTTGCGAAGCACGGGTAAGCCAGTTTTATATGATCAAAGTCATTATTTGTTTGTTTTTGCAAATTAAATTATAATTGTAAAATCCCATTAAAAATACATGCAGGCCATAATTTATTTAATTTCCACATAATCTTGTCTACTCAAGTATCAGTTGGATGGTAAAATTTATCATTCATCCGGGTTATGCAACGCCAGTCACTGATGGGATTTCGATCGCCACATTTGTTATTCCCGTTGAGCCATCGTTTTCTCAAATCGGCCCCACCTGCGTTTTACTGCTTGACAGGGCTATAGTCGGAATATCAAACTGCTTCTCGGTAATTCGCCACTTTCAATAATTTAATACGTTTTTGGTCGGTACTTGCGTCATTGAATGAAAAGTACTTCTATACAATTTTATAATGATTACTCCCTTGGTCGGTTCTCTATGTCGAGGCTCAAAGCCACATGCCTGGTAGAAGTGTAGTGAGTAGAAGCATAAGCGTTTATGAACGTGATTGGACAAAATTAAGATTGTTTGGATGACGAAAAAGAATTAACTTATATATCAATTAACGTTTCATTTATGAAGGTTTATAATGTTTAATTATTTAAGTTAGTATTTAAATAGTATAGGTTAATTGTAATGAAGAACCAGGTAGTCCTACTATTACTGAAGAAGAACACAAATAAAAACACTCGAAGGACCAGAGGTTTAAAGTTATTGAAAGGAATTAAAACTTCCACAGAGAGATGAGGTAGATTCAAAGCAAAAGTAAAGATAATATAAAGAATGATATATAAATTTAATACAAATATTTTAATCATATCGTATGGTTCATTTAGCCAGTCACCATAAGTATCATATCATAAATAAATGTAAATGATCAACTATTGGGAGGTGGTTTGCATCTTGTGTCACTGTACATAAATTGATCAATTAACCCCTATAAATAAGTATTTTCATTCGTATAAAACAGTCTACTAGAAATTAAGAATTTTTAACTCGTATATAAAACACCATTTTAATTCTATTTAATGCCAGTCAACCTGAGTTATCATATTATTTTAATTCGTAAAACACTATTATTACATAACAATCGATATTTTGAAATGTACAACGTTCATATTTTCAAGTAGTTGTCAGGTCTAAGTTTCCTGATCAAGACGTAATAGTATATTTCGTCACAAGGGCCGAAAGTGGCGTTTTGCCGGCCCCGAGATCGTGTTTCAAGTTCGAGACGAAGTCGAGAACTTGCAACGATCGAGGGTTGGCAAAACGCTTTCGGCCCGAGTTACGAACGATATTTTTCATCACACTACACAATGCAATAAATATTATACTAATGAAAAAATATTTTATTCAGAGCCAAACAACTAAGCCAAGCATAACTACTAACCTAATCTAGCGGGATGCAATGTGTTTCCGGTTGCTAGGCAACCAATTCATTTCATTGTTGCAGTCACATGTTTTTGTGATACAACGTGTTGTGAATGTTTTTATGTAAGGTCTAGGCCTGCAAAACAGGTGTTTCGACGGTAGAAACGAGGGTCGAAAACAGGTGATATCGATGTAGTGTGATGAAAAATTTATTACTTGAACGCAGGTAATATTCTAGAGAATTTAATATTCTTCTAGGTCATCTTTCATCCAGTGTTGCCTTCCTGACACTAAAGCAAAAAATCGTGTTTATAATCTTGTATTAAAAAAATATACTATGGATTCTATAATCCATTTTATCTACATTTAACTGCTGTTATAAGGTTAATATCACTAAGGGCTGCTTTCCCCATCGTTTTGATTCAGAACTGTCGAATTTTGGTTCGAAAATGTATACAGACTTAACCGCTTTTAAATGTTTGCTTTGTTGTTTTATTGCGCATTTGAATCTGTGTAACGTAATCAGGCCATGAATTGATCTTTTAACCCTTAAGTAGGCGCGCTCCTATTTGTAACGAGCACCCTATTTGTAACCCCTGTGTAACAAGCACAGGGCAGTGTTATAGATAGAACGGAAAATGATGTAATGATATACCGAAAGTCAGTGTGACAGTAACCCTGATGCATTTTGGTCTCATATTCCATACATTCAACTTAACGTAGGTTAGGACGGTGTGATCGTCGCGTCGTTCCGTGACCTGGGGTTGGCGTCCTCAATATAATTGGACCTCCAATCTTGCAAACCATCCAATCATCGTTCATTGAACCTTCCTCCAATCTAGCCAGTTCAATCTACTCGGGTTCTGTAATCTAAAACTTGTCTTATGAGAAATTAAAAATAATTTTGTTTTAAATATTAGCAAGATATTAACTTTTAAAAACGTATGTGAGGCTTTCGCATATTTTTTACTTTCTCCCCCTATACCATAGTATATGGAGAAAGTATTGTTTTCGTAAAACACTTTGCATTAGTTTGATGATGTATATATCCATTTTGGAGCCCCCTTTCCCCCTATAAATGTATATATTGAGAAAGTATTGGTTTCGTCAAAATTTTAAAATTTGAGTTGTTGGTAAATTTATCCGTTTTGGTGCCCTCTGAGCCCAAAAAAGTGGTTTTCGAGTGATGTCTGTGTGTGTGTATGTGTGTGTGTGTGTGTGTGTCAGGATGTAAACAGAGCTAGAGGATGCCCTAATCGTCCGATTTTGGTGAAATTTGGTATGTAGGTCCAAACGCACGATAATTCCAGGCGTTTTTTTCATTTTTTTGAATTTTTGATTTTTAAGCGTATTTTACCCCCAAAAACCCTCAAAAATCGTGAAAAATCCAAATTTCTCAAAAACGGCTCTAACGATTTTGATTAAAATTTTGTGGGTTATTAAGCTTAAAATGGTGAATAAAATGACACCACCCACATCTCCGAGAAAATGCTCGTTCAAAAGTTGGAGCGTAATAAGTGTTTCAAAAATCAATTTTTTGGATTTTCAAAATAGCTGTTATTTTGAAATAAATTTTACTTATCACCATTAAATCAAGCTCAAACAACTAAATAATCCAGTATTTAAAATTTTTGCTCTATGTCAAGTGGTTGCGGAGAAAATTCAATTTTTCGTTTAGCGGTAAACGCAGTACGTTGTTAAAAGTCACAGACGCGCGTAGGGTCAAACTCGCGCTGCTCACCTGGTAGCTATCCGACTAAGTCATCAAGACATTTATGTTTGAAGCTTTTAACATCTTCTTTTATATTGTTTGGAGAAAGTATGTGTCAGTTAACTGATACCGTTTATTTAAAGTTTGTAATGTTTCTTTATTCTTGGTGAATAAATAAAAATATTAATAATAAAATACTGTAAAGTGGCGTATACAGTGGACATAAAGCTATTAATAATGCAAGCCATCATTGAAATATTTTTGTAAAATTAAGGAACTGTTATTGTACCCGATTAAATATTCTGTTAATAATTGTTCAACCAATGTTAGAATACAATTTTTTGTAAAATAAGTTCTAAACGGTAGATGGTACTACATGGATGAAACTACTATAAAACTAGTAAAATTTGTAAAATTGACTCTTGAAACCATGGTTCCGAAGGCACCCCTCGGCATTTTGGTTTACGGGGGGAATGGTCCAAATCAATGTGTTGTTATTATCTAATGTCGACTCTTCTTAGCATAGCATCATTATAACTCAATGACAAATGGCAAATGAGTCCAAATTAAAACCTTAAAATGCTATCGAGCTGGCAACCATTGGCAACTACTACAAACAGTCTAATACCCAGCCAGTTGTTTTTTATACAAATAATATAGTCTGATAACCAACATTAAAAATTTTTCCTACTATACAATAGAATATACTAATAAAATAAATACATAAAAATAAACAACATGATAAACTTTAAGACCTTCGAATGTATTCGAATTTTTCTTTTTTTCTTTATTTTTTTTCTGTTGTCATAAGTAAAGGTCACTTAGATTATTTTTCAATTCTAAGTTTCGAGAGTTAGCGAAATGGTATGGTTTGGTTTAAAAAATGCAGGTAATATTAGTATTATAAAATAAATATTTAAATGTTGTTGGGGAGCGGTAAGTTTTAATTGAACAGTTTAAAGTTAAGAATGACTTGTAAGAATATTTACCGCCTACAAGTAAATCCAACACCTGCTAGGAACTTGTTTTTCATTGAAAGTTGATATTTTAAATACACATTTAATATTTTAAAAATTTTAGGTATTATTCATTTCTTATGTGCTTACTATTACTACTAGGTTACATTAAAATATTAAATAAAAATCTAAGAAAAAATTGTTTCTTTAACGTATAAAACAGAAAATATAACAGGCGCCTTTAAGGTATTCATTTTAATTTGAATTTTTTTCCAATCAGAACTATATAAAATACAAATAATCGAGTATGAAAACAATTCTAAATGTTTAGCCCCAAAATTTATAACTTTTCATGTTTTTTGTTTTCCATAACTTTTTATATATTTCAAGTTCCTAAGTGTTCCTAAGTTTATTCATTTATAGAAATGTTGTAATCTTTGAGTATTTAGTATTTGCAGTCTAAAGATAATATATTTTATGTATCCTGAATTAATTTAAATACAGTACAAATTAATTTTTATGATGACCAATTTAGACATAAGTCTACAAATACCTATTATTCATATTAAAATTTTACTTCACAGACTTTTGGAACACTCAAATCAATCTTTCTAAGTAATACAAATAAATTTTCTTTGATACGTGGTATCAACATAGCAGTATGGAAGACAATCAATTAAAAAATTCACACAGTCAATTCTGTCGGAGCCAATTTAAAATTCATAATTTAATAAATTAAAAATTGTTGATAGTGTAATTGTCGTCTGATGTAAATTAATAATATAACGAACAAAATGTTGTGGATAAAAAGGATGGAGGCGTTAATGAACAGCCAGTCAGCTACTGATTGATTGGATGATCCAGGAGGAGCTCGATGTATGGGGGACAATCAGTCGTCCACCGTCCGTCAGCTGATAGAGACACATCAGAGTAGGGCTCTGTTTGTCATGTCAACCTCACTTATCCTATCATATTTATATCCAGCGTATCATTGCATTAAATAAAATGTTTAATGACGTTCATTTTATTTGATAAATTTATCAACACCCCAACACACTCCGTGGTACGAATTTCAAAGCGATTATAAGTGGAGGGCGAGTGCGGTGGATCAGGATAGGTTTAGCAATGTTACCAACAAAGAGGATATGATTCAATTGTCAGGAAGATAAAAAAATATTATTATATATTAAACAAATATAAAGTAATAGGTTAGCATGATTCCGTTTTTCTCACCTTTAGTTTATTGTAGAGATATTCGAGATTAACATTACAAAGGTGGTGTTTTTTAGATGAGCATAATCACATTATAGTTAACAGCAAACCCTAGGAATTTCCCCTTAATGCTCTCAAAGTTTAAATATTAATCTTATGGAAGAAGGGTTATTGATTGATTTATAAGATGAGAACAAATGCTAGCAAATCAACAGCAATAACGGACACCCACCAGGAGCAGAGAACAGATGTTTCAGCTACCTTCTATATTTAAAAGGGGATATCGGCATCGTTCAAACATTCAAACGTTCAAGCATCGATGGACTCAAAAACCACTTGACTGTTTGCAATATAACTTGGCATAAATATGGAAAATTTCATGGAGTAGGGTTTTTGAGCTATTAGTTTATTATAGCCCTTAGGGCTTAGCCTTCAGGACCCTCATAAACGTACCCATGTCAAAGGTTTTTAAAGTTTTTTTTTATGAAAAAAATATAGCAAATAATGTTTCTTTGAAATTAATTCTATAAACAGCTGTTTTCATTTAAAGTGTTAGGAGAATTCTTTGTTTAAAGTTCATTGTTGGTGATGGTGAGTTCATGTTATTGTTTAGTAAATTGTTGAGGACATTTTCTAATTATTAGTTTATTATATTTTCTAATTATTATTGTTTAATAATTAGTAAACAAATTATAAAACATAATATTTTGAAAGAAATAACCAGAGATAATATTGGTTGTGGAGTTTTTAAAAATTTATTCGGCCTGTAAATGACATTGCAGAATGGAAGTTTTGTTGCACAATTTAAAGCGGCGTCCGCACTGGCCGAACATGTTTGACGAACAAAGTTCTTACGAACTTTTGTTTGTTCGTTGCTAACCTTTTAGAATGTAAATCATATGGCCGGTAATTGTTCGTTAGGAATGTTTGTTGATTTTTTTCTGTTCGCCAAACAAGTTCGCCATGAATGTTCGGCCAGTGCGGACGCGGCCAGGAACTTTTTATGAAGATATCGTTTAAATCCTTTACTAAGATGGGCAGAGAAGCCTTTTCTCTCAAATATAATTCTAAATGCTTTATACATCAATGATAAATAGCCACTTATAAAGTAGGTTTGCACTTGTAGTATGAGTGTACGTGTTTATAATTTTACGCAAAGGGCAAAAAATAAAGTAAGTTGAAGATTTACGTATTACTTTTTTGTTGTTTATTTTCCCATAAAGAAATATATATTAAACATGCCTTACTGTCACTCATCATAATGTATTACTGAAACCACAGGATTCTAAAGTCGTTTCGAGTTTACAACCAATATTCTCAATTCAAGTGTTTGTACGAGTTTTCCATAGTTGATTCTCAAGGTAATCCTGTCGTCCATTGAGAGAGGATTTGTTAGTTTAGTAACCTTTATTTACACCAATATGAACCTCTTTATTTATACAATTACCTACATCTCAAGAGATTTAAAGTCACCCTAAATACATAACTGATTTTTACATCTCTTAATAAGTCATATATTAGTGATATTTACTTTCATGAAAATAACATTTTATTATGGATTCATGTAATGTATAACGTTTTTTTTTCATATCTGTGGTAAAAAAATAAAAATAAAAATTTATTATGATTCTTATAAAATTCGTTGTAGTTAAGCTCTAATCTAGAAAAATCATGAAATAATGTTTTTGTAGACTGTTTGCCTCAAACGAGGGATAGGCTTGATAAATTAATCAATGATATGTCACAGATTGATATAATTTCAGTATTCCTTTTAAAGTATCAATCGCTAGACCTAAAATCCGTCCGTGCATGGATATATATATCTAAATTTCAATAGGAGATCAAATTATCAATTTGAATAATATTAAATTAAAAATTTTTTTAAATCAATTTACTGTATTATATAATAACAATAATTATTTTTAGATAATAATATAAACAACGTCAAAACTTTTCTTATAGATCTTCCAACATTTCTAATTAGTCCTTAACAAAGTTTCCTCCTGGTAGGTTTACAAAAAACTTCTTAGATCCTCTTAATCAAACATCCACCATCGTAGCGAACTTGGTTTTTAAATTTTCCATTACGAGCTGTTATGCCATTTAGTCGTTAGAGCTTAGTCGTTAGATTTCATTTCGTCTATTTATCAAATCCCACAGAAATATATATTTTTTTATACATTTTAAGTTATAAAAAATCAGCAAGTTAAAAATCATTATTTGCTTCTATCAGTTTTTATATATAAATTAATCAATGCAATTTTTTTATTGAAGTTGTAGAAATTTGACAGACAAGTTGCCATGGTCTTCAAAGTACTGTGTACTTTAACTATGAAATAAATTTTTTTTACCGTCGTGTGAAAAATTGGAAAAATTACTTTTTTTTACCAGTGCTAAATACTTAATCAAACTATACCCCCACAGTCAATAGTCTGTCTGATTTTATCGGCATGTGCCTTCAAATCCCAAGTACAACTTGAGGCTACAATCCAATAACCCTGAACAATACCAGTGTAGCAGGGAGGTTCTGGATGCCACTAACAGACTCACTGCCATGACAACAGACTGTTCTTGTCAGTATCTTCTTCAATGTATGCTCACTTTTAAGATTTAAAACTAATAGTTTTACTGACATATTCATCGGGGCAAACCTAGTAAAAAACCAAGCAAGATACATACTGTTTCTGTTAGATTTTCGTTTTACGTATTTATAATACTATTTAACAACTATTATTGTGAAGCTTTGATAAATAAACTGTTTATGACGGAAAGTATCCAGACTAACGATTTAAAGAACTCTTTTTATTGCTACACTGTCAGTAACTTAATTTAGATAACATATATATTTTTTTAAATTATAACATTTCATTTAACATAGGCTTATTTAACTTTTAAAACCAGCCTTAGAACTTTAATGTAACGCTACTATAAAACTGTATATAAAGTTGCAAAAAATGATCAAATTGTGGCTTTGCAGTCTAAACAAATAGAGTTTATGATACTCTTATTATTCATTAAATTAACATTATATGGTTGATGCATCAGAAAAGATTGGATAAAGGACCCAACTTGTATGTTTCATATGGTTATTTTTACAAATCATAGAAAAAATTACATTGTTTGTTTAGTTGAAACTGTACAGTAAGATAAAGTTATTACATACTACGGTGTGTGCTCACTATTAGTTTGGTTATACTTACGAACTCATCTTGATTAGGAAAATCCCTTTGAGCTGCCTTTCAGGTAGTGAAAAAAGTTACAAGTATGAATAGGCCTACCCCAGTCGTAGCACACCTGCGTACTCAGCCAATTTAAAATGGAATTTCAGATTATTTACTTTCCCCATAAAAAACCATAGTATCGAGTATGTAGGTTTGCTTCCATGGGGTGTTGTTAGAAAATCTAAGTTAATCAATAATTGGTGAATGTAAACACAAAATTATATCAAGCTCTGACAATTTTTTATTTTCCCCATAAACCCCATGGGGGTGAGTATGTAGGTTTGCCGCCATATGGGTTTTGTAAGCAAATATAAGTTAAACCTTATCTAGATATTGTACATACCAAATTTGATTTTGTTATGTCTATAACTAAGCAAGATATAGGGTTTTCTTGATTTCCCTTAAGAATATCATGGAAAACACATTTTTTGATTTTCTCCGTAACCATTTAAGCTAAGTTAAAGATTCAAAGTACCAAATTGTTTGTTTTTTAAGCTCTTTTGAATGGGTTTAGTTAAAATACATGAATTTTTAAAATTGAGGTCCAAAATGTCAAAAACAAATTTTTGACCCCTTTGAAACCCCATAAAACCCCGTTCCCATAAAACGACAATGCTGGTTCGCGAACTCATGAAAATACCATGAGAAGACCTGGTCTTACACCTTCATACCAAATTTGATCAAAATCGGAGGTCCGCTTCAAAAGTTAACCGTAGGCCTACCACGGACACACACACACACACACACACACACACACACACACACCTATACGCGCATATAAGTCGCAATGAGATCCATGTAAAAATCCAGCGGTATGAGATCCACCAGAAGGAGTGGTTTTTTTAAGAAAATAAGTGACACTTTTCTTCCCTGTAGTTAGTACAATGCACCAGTCTCTTCAGATTTGGGATACCTTCAAAATTAACCATACGTTTTTTGCGGTCAAAGTGAGATCCAGTATGTAAGGTCACAGTGAGATCCATTTTGACCTTGGCTATACACACTTTAACAAACTACGGTCACACTGAGATCCGTCTGCAACTTCCCGATTAATGCTCGACCGCCTCGCTGGTGTTTACACACACTCTATCTAGTTGCGGTCGAAGTGAGATCCTTCACGGTTTGCATGCGTAACCTAATATACTGTAAGAACAAATTGATACATTATGGTATTTTAGCGTTGAAGATTAATAGTCTAGTGATTACGCGGCTCTGTTAAGAAATATAAGTCATATTGTTTGGTGTACCGTATCGTATAGTGTACTAAACGTTTAATCTATATCTATAAAGTAGAATGCGTGTATGTGTTTGTATGTCTCATATGGGTGCGAAAACCACTCGACATAAATGGAGATCCAACTATAGCCTACTTATTTAACATGTAAGAAATTTCGGCCTATTCTACTGTAATTTTTTCGTACTCTTTAGTATTCTGACCCAGTGGCCTTGCAAGTTCCAATGTTATTTTTATGGACAAAATATTTTTATAAAACTGAATATAGACGAATTTAATAATAAGTTGAAACTTAAACATGTATACAAAAGAATGTTGTGAATGAACAGTAAATGGTAACATACAAGTACGTTGAATCATACTCTTTATAAAAGAAATTCGTGTTGGTTACACTGTATTGAATTTTAAAACGGCTGAACTGATTTGGCTGATAATTGGTGGCAAGGTAGCTTAGAACTAGGAGACGGACATAGTTTTTACCCCATTCGCGTCGTATGTATCAAGCTTTAGAACTGTCATAAACGTACCCATGTAAGGTTGTTTCGGAGTATTTTATCCGAGTTTTAATGAACACAACGTATAGAAATAAATATTTCTTTGCAATTAATCATATAAACATATATTCTCATTTAAAGTATTAAGGTAAGTTTCATTTTTTTAGTATTGAAGGAAGAGTCGTTGTAACAAAATCTAGAGGTCCACATCTAAGGGGTGTTAATGACTTGAGGCGAGTGAGCGTGGCGAAGGAGCTCACCTAAAGGGCAAAGATTCTCAGGTTGGCATAACAAAGCATGCCAGATAACAGCAAGTATACAATAAATTTCTTCTATATTTTCTACAGTAAGAATCATTTAAAAGTGTAAACTTTTTTATTTGAACCACGATTGTTTTTATATTACTCTATTGAACCACAAATTTAACCAAATTTGTTATTCTTACAAATAATTAATAATCGCAATTACTCATCTTTTTTTCGGGGTTGGATGCCTTATTTTACAAGGAATTCAAGTTAAAGGTATAATGTACTGAAATCCTGTTGTATGAATATATAAGCAGATGGCATTAAATATAAAAAAATGAAATATAGAAGTTTTCGTAAAAAAATTAATAATTTTGCTTTTTTATGGGTTAAAAAATGTATAATTGATTGAAATTGTACACTATTAGTTGAAAAAATCTAAATTAAAGTTCATAGCAGAACAAGCGATTCAAGTGACTATGGCCTTAGTGATACATAAATACAGGCCCGTGCGTAGAGATTATTTAGCACCCTCTAGTTCCGAAACAGACTCATTTTTCTCTGAATACCAACGACAAAAAGTGAAATTGTTTCAAAGATGACTCATGTAACAGCTTTAAACGTCGTCTTAAGTAAACAAAACAAAATTTATACTACCAACCAGTAATACAATTGAATCAGGGTCATTCTTGGACTAGGGTAATCGACGATATTATCAAGGGAAAGACTGAATTCTACAACAAAATGGAACTCATGGTCCACACGGCAGGGCGCGGGGCGCCCTCGGCCGGCCAGTGATGAGAGCTGAAGGAGGGGGGGTGGGGTGGAACGAGAGTCTGACATTGCCCTTTTCATTTTGTCTACCTGTTGATATTTGTCACTATAATGAGTGTAAATAACCTCACGCAGTATGCCTATTTGTGACATTTGTGGTGAATTATTCTGTAATTCATAGTCCTTCTTGTGCAAGTTTCGATAATTCTTTATAATAAAGGAAGATTAAGTGTGTCGTGGTTTTTCTGTTGTTTATATTAAGACTGAAAAAACGAGGTTAACCTAGATATAGAATGCTACCCGTTTCCTTGGTTAAAAGTCCTTAGTTTTCAATTTCCCACCTGGTATCTGGAATTTTACCCATAAATTTTCGTCTGTTGTAGTTTATTTCCAATAGCCTGCATACAGACCAACAAATCGAAGTGGTTTTCAAAAACAAATAATGAGATGTTTAAAAGTATAATCAATAATTTTTTAAGCATGTTGTGGTCAACCCGAATAGCTAAAATTGTTTACCAAGGAAACAAGGGTAAAGGTGGGATGGTTACTAAGGAAACAGCGCGAACAGGGGACAAAAAATTAACATGTTTATCTCTTTATAATATGAAGTTTAACCTCGTTGGGCTGGACACTATCTCGGAAGACTCTCTCTCGCCATAAGGTTAATTAAAATGATAGTTCATAACTAATATTTACTGTAATTATGGCGACTACTACTCTTACTCTTCCAAAGGTATTAATTGTGTACAATAAAACAGAATTTATACTATTGAAAATCAAAATAATTTATTGTTTAGCGGAATTATTTGTTTAATTCCATCGCACGATTTTTGTTTTTAGTGCAAACTGCATTGTTGTCAATCAGTTGTGTTTAGATGTTAACAAATTAATGAGAAAATACTAGATTACCTCGAAAAAAAGAAACGTTAGATGCGTGTGGCTATAATGGTGTCCTTACAGCAAGACTATGTAATCAGTGCAAGACTGTGGAGATCTGGAATTTTTTTATGTTTGTTGACGTGATCTAGAAAGGCAGGTAACATTTACTTTTCATTGTTATTTGAAGGCTAAATCACTGTAATGATAGAGGCTGCAAAGCACCTAATATCAAACAGTGAATAACTATGAACGAAGATCGAACCCGTTGCCGAATCAGCCGCAAGGTGACTGGCACCCGGCAGGAAGCGGGGCCTACGAAAGTAGGCCCCGCAGGAAGGCGACTAGAGTAGTTTGCCGCCGGGTCACCGGTCCCCATAGTCACCGCGAGCGCCTAGCGCCCACCTACAATGGTGAAGGAAACTTTGAACTGTAAATACTGTGATCGGTAACTGTGTTTTTGAAGTTTTATGACTCGATCGAAAATATTACAGGTCATATCGCGGGGAAACGTCCACACACATTATACATTTCACTGGTTCAAGGAATGGAATATCTAATCTAAAACCAGGAATGGTGAAATAATAAGTACCTATAAAATTGCTTACTTAATCGTGATGCGGCTTGTCAGTAACTGGACCACGTCGCAGTGCTGTATGGCTGCGCCGGTGTGGCACCTTATTCCAACAAAATTATCTAATGCTATCGAAAACTTTCTTGCCTTAACTTATGTGTTAGATACTTTAGTGTGAGTGCATTGTCGTTGTGAGTACGTACTGGGACGGTGGCGATGTCCTGTAATCCAGCTACTTGGAGGTCACGAATTGTGGATGGTTATAAGCGATGGCTTGTGGATGCGATATTCCCTAATCCCTGGTGGGGATTAACGTCCGCACTAGTGAGTGAATACTAGTTCATCCATAAAGACCATCTATATATGAATATACAAGCATGTTTCATTTCCCCCTTTTTTCTCACCTTGTGAGCATCGTAGGAGAAAACCGCACATACCGTTAGAAAAGTATTGTCCTGTAGATGAGCAGAATCGCAGTTTAATTCACATAGGGCCCGAGGGTTTCGCCCTAAAGGCTTTTAAAGTTTCAATGTTATTCTTATGGAGGATTGAATCAATAAAATAACTTTAGTAAAAACAAATGCTAGCGAATTAGGAAGAACAGATATTTTAGTTATAAAATATTTCTAAAGTGGATCCACATTAACTGATATTTTGGTCGAATATCGACCACGGGCGAGCTCTAGACTTCATAATTAGACCAATTCGTATATGAGGCCAAATATGTGGTTCGGATACCACGTTAAACTGTAGGTCCCTAGATACCATTGGCTGTTGTCCTATGAATTAACAGGCCTGTCTAAGGAGAACGTCGGCCTTAGTCAGTAACAAGACTACAAGATCGCGCGACAATCCTCATCGTGCTATACACTCATCTCTCATTCATACTTGGCTTTAAACTACCTATTGAGTTAGGTCACCATTTCAGTAAAAGTGTTAAAAAGGTGTTGTGTGCTCACTGTTATATGAATTATTATTATGTTATACAGAGAAATTATTTAGTAAATTATTGCAGTTTTTCTTCTTCTGACCTGTATGTTATCGAATAGATGTCTTTACTTTTGTTGTTTTTATTTATTGTTACAGTAGTATTGTGTTTATGTTTAGTTTTTAGAAATTAATTAGTAAATTTTGGTAACTTAAAAAATATATGTATATAAAATAATTTACATTTTTAAGTTTTGTGTTAGTTTTTTCCATAAAACTCTATATATACACCACACCTGGCACTCTCACGCAAGGCAAAACACGAACTCAAAAACCCAACGATCACACAAGACCAATAGATAGTGCACGTCAAGCGCGAGTTGAGACACGAATATGTCACTGGCCTACAGGAAGATGGCGCCTGCCGGCCGTGATTAACCCGAGTGGGAGCGCTAAAACTGTGTTAAATTCTTTATTTTTACTGTTAGTTCACAACGGACAACATATTGCAAACCGGCTCACTTCACTGATAAATTTGATAGTAAATTTAAATTAATTCGGAAAACACTTAATTGTTTAAGGCTCAGGTCTACCACTGGCGCGCTACCCATATGCAAGGGTTTTTTTAGAATCGTGTTATCTTCTACTAAATGCAGCCTAGAGCTATAAATATGGTGTCTTATTGAAGAGGAATAACGGTACGAATTTTCCTCTGTTACACTTTTGTAAATATTTTATCAAAACTAACAGATAACTTCAGTTAAAAATTAAGAAAAACAGCCGGTTTCAATTAAATTCTGTCAATTATAACTGAAGTTAAAAATTTTTTCAAAAATTATAAAAACACAGAAGACGAGAGCCGTTCTTCTACTTTTAGAAAAGATTAAGAGCTCTAACTCCATCTTAATTAATTAATTTAGAAACACGATTCTCGTAAAACCTCTCCATCACACTCGCTTTAAAATTATGTATCTCTTTTATCTTAATATTAAATATATACATACTATAGTAATATAGTATCTTAAATGTAGGCATAGGCTGATATGCACATCAAATTAAAGGTCCCACTTGGCAGAGTACAATGCTGCAAAATAGACTTAAAATGGATGACCCAGACGGAAATGGTAGGCGTTCAAAGTTTTCATTAAAATTGTATGGATAAAACTTAAAAATGCAATAACTTTCTGAATACTCAAACTTTGGACGTCGGGTTTATGGCTAATTTATCCAAATGCAAGTAGTACGTTTAAAATGATGTTTAATGTGACAGAGGCTAAGGAAGTTAAAATTTAATCATCCTCTATGGGACGACCCCAATGAGAGTCTTACAGAAATATAACTTTATATAGAATATACTTTATACAGAAATATAACAGATATATAACTTGAATAGTTATATATTAGACCCTTATACCTCAAAATTTTGAAAATTTCACAAATATAACTAAGGAAAATCAATTAGTATGTACCTTGATCACATTATGAGTGGCATTTCATATATATGAAATAAGTGACACTTTTCTTCCCTGAAGTTAGTACAATGCACCGGTCTAGTTAGATTTCTGGTGGCTTATAAATTAACCATACATTTTTTAAGGCCAAAGTGAGATCCGGTGTGCATGGTGAGATCCACTTTGAACTTAACCATACACACCTAAACTAACCATGGTCACACTGAGATCCATCTACAAAGGCCCGATTATTGTTCGACCGCCTCGCTGGTGTTTACACACACTCTATCTGGTTGCGGTCGAAGTGAGATCCTTTCTGGCTTGCATGATATTTAATATACTGAACGAACAAATTGTAATACAATGGGATTTTCGTTTTGCAGATTTATGGATTTTGTTTCTCTGTTAAGAAACAAAAGGCACACTGTTTTGGTACACCTTATAGTGTACCGAAATTAAAAAAAAACGAATGCGTGTAGGTGTTTGTGTCTTGAAAGGGTGCGAACATCACTCCAGCAATCGAGCTAATATTTTGTCCAACTATACTTTATTTACCAAGGAGAAAGATCGGCCAATTCCAATCATTTCAAGATTTAAGTATCATTGGAAATGACACTCTCCTAAGCCGAAACACATTGTTAAGATAAGTTTTCACGCGTTAAAACCAACATTAATGATAAAAAAAACGTGATCCTGTAAGCGTGAATAATGAAAACACTCAAGAAATTGTAATAGTGAAAACTGCTTCAATCGTAAATAGTTCGACCTCCACGTAAACATAAGCTTGATGAGCTTGAAGGCAATATTCTTACATGACCGTTTTGCCTTTACATGTATGTTTCTATTGATTTCAAAGCATGAAAACTCATCATAACAATGTGTTTCAGCTTATGAGAGGTTATTAGACTTGCTGCGAGTGAGCGTAGCGAACAACCACACTTAGGCCTACTTGAAGGGTAAAAAATCCTCAGGTTGGCATTGCAAAGCAATCCGGATAACAGCTTGTATACCCAAAATTTCTTCAATATTTTCTACCATAAGAAAAGTTCAAAAGTGTTAACTCCTTTTAGTTACACCACTAATTTTTGTTAAATTTTAAATTATAAATGTATCCATTTTTTAATTTAAGAAGGAATAAAAATTTAAATTATGTGTCTGTTTAGTTACCAACCATTTTAAGAGTTAAAAATCATACAAATGATGGGAACTGTGAACTATTAGTTGAAAAATAATTAAAGTTGACAGGAGAACAAACAGTTCAATGTGACTATGGCCCTAGTACTACATAAATACTCATGTCACTTATACTTATTAAAATGTATGTAGAATGTTAGGAAGAAGTTTCAAGTTATTGAATGTAGTATAAATGTTTTTTGAAAGTACGAATAAGGCACTCTTTCTTATTCCTCTTCTTTAATTCAATGTTGAGCACATGCAACTAGTTGGCCGGTAGAAGAAAGAAATGTAGAATAAGCTGCTGCCATTTATTTTCCGGACTTGACTATACAATGCCCCATGACTTGATATTTTCAGGTGGTGGTGTTGTTGTTGGTTTTCCATTTGTATACCATCAACGATTATTCTACATTTCTGTATCAACAACACTGGTTGGCGGCCACTAGCCGCCAGTTTTTTTCCATTAATTTTTCTTTTCGTATAGGATGGTTATATTAGGTTCATATTTTGCATGAACCTTTATAACACAAATGTTAATTTCCAGGGAAAAAGTATTTTCCCCATGTGTATTTTATAAATTGGCGGTCAATTTAAATTTTCAAACTGAAATATTCCAAAACCAGAAACTTTTATCCACATTTTACGAGGTGCGAAAAATTTTCAAATCTAAAAAAATATATATCTAAACAATTATACCAGTTTTTTAAAGATTTCACAACAAATAATGACGTTACTGAATTTCTTTCTATAAATAAAATAAATCTGCATTAGTTAGTTATAACGTGAAATCAATGGTTTTCTGAAGAAAACTTGAAGTAACTCTAATATTTGTGGACACATCTTTACAAACATGGTATCATTGTTTGGATAATTTAATTCACCAATTTTTTATCTTGTAAAATTTTGATAAAATATACCGCTTTGGAGGTATTTTAGTTAAACAATTAAAATGGCCACCTGATGTGATATTTTAACATTTGTTTTTCAATTTTAAATAATTTATCATATGTATAATTTATTGTTTGTTTACTTTATCTTTGTTCTGTAACTTGAATTAAGAGATTATTAAAACCTATCCTTAGGTAATTTAATTTCGAGTTTTATTTACATATCAATCTAATAATCTCTTATCTTTAATAAATATCTTTGATAATTATCTCTATCAAATATCATGGACAAATATCTAAACCCAAACAGATTTGATATTGATCCTGAAAAGGACTGTGCAGAAGAAGAGTGGCTTCATTGATATCAGACTTTTACAAACTTTTTGGATGTGTGTGATTCTCACGCTACAAATGAGAAGGTAAAACTACGATTACTTGTCAATCATGTCAGTCCGTCTGTTTACAAATATACAGGGTGATTATAAATGAATCATCAGGTTTTAAAAAGTTTTATTGACCTTAATGCTACTCAAATACGTATATAAACTACACCAACACAAAGAAAATTTTTTAAATTTTTCGTAGATACCTCTACAAGTGCTCAATATGCCGTCCATTAGCCATGGAACACGTTTCCAATCGGTGCTGTAAATTGTCCCAAACACCGGCTAGCATTGGGAGGTTGATTGATTGTACGGCAATTCGAATTCGTTCACGGAGCTCTTGAAGCGTTTGAGGCATTGGCGGTAAATAAACCTTGTCCTCTACATAGCCCCAGAGAAAAAAATCGCACACCGTAAGATCAGGAGAACGAGGGGGCCATTTGAGAAAGGCCAAGTCATTTTGGAAAACACAAAATGTTTTTTCTTGAATTGTTAATCATTTTGAAAATGATGTACACACACCCAAAAAAGGCAAGAATGAGTTTTGAACAGCTGATTATAAAACTTAAAAACATTTTCTTTAAGCATATGTTAAAATTATAGGATGGAACAAGAAATAAGCGAGATACGTGGCCTTAAAACCTGATGAATCATTTATAATCACCTTGTATTTCTGGGGCTACAACATTTGATGAAGCTATTGCTACTTTAAAAGAAATGTATATTCGTCCTAAAAATGAAATAGATTCTATGCATTTGCTAGCTACTCGTTTTCAAATGTCAGGGGAATCAGTGGATCAATATTTACAAGCTCTGAAAGATTTAAGTAAACCTTGTAACTTTTCTTCAGTCACTGCAGAACAAAATAAGAACGATTACATTCGTGATGCATTTATCAGGGGGCTACTTTCGCCAATCATTCGTCAAAGACTTTTGGAAAATAAAACACTATCACTTAATGAAGCTTTTGAAAAAGCTCGAGTTGTAGAATGAGCTCAACATCAATCAGAGTCTTATGTTAAGCAACAGTTAGTTTTAAATTCCTTGCAACATTCTGAAGCTACTGAGCAAAATCCAGCACAGTGTAATCTTTCCTCTAGCAAAGAGGAGGAAACTTTTATATCAGCTACATCCTGGAAATGTTATTTTTGTGGTTCCAGTAAAAACACAACCGGAATGATTGTCCAGCGGCTAATCATTCTTGCCATACTTGTGGTAAGAAAGGACATTTTATGAAGGTTTGCCGATCACAAAATAAATCATCAACATCTACCAAGTTTGTCACTGAAAAATCTCCCAGTAAAAAATCAGCTCATTGCGCGGCAGCTCCAGAATCGTTGTCTAAGTCAATTATTAAAATTAAAGTTAATGGAATCAAAACTGATGCACTTGTTGATACTGGAAGCTCTGGAACTTTTATAAGCAAATCTCTTGTAGCTAAGAGAGGGTTAGCTGTGTTTCCAAGTACCATTAGTGTTTCTATGGCATCAACTTGTTATTAACCTCAAACTACTGGTTTTTGTCTTGTTGATATGGCAATTCAGGATCATATTTACTATTAAGCAAAATAACTCGTTCTAGACGGACTATGTGCTGACGTTGTGTGTTGGGACATGACATTTTCAAAGAACATTCAACTGTAGAAGTTACATTCGGGGGTAAGAAACCTCCACTGAAAGTATGTGGCCTTTCGGCAGCTAAAGTTACTCCTGTTAGTTTGTTCACAAATTTAACTCTTGACTGTGGACCTATTGCTGTAAAATCACGGCGTTACTCAGATGAAGATTCAATTTTCATAAGAGAAGAAACAGAACGTTTATTAAAAGAAGGAATCATCGAACCGAGCTCTTCTCCTTGGCGGGCCCAAGTACTAATCGTTAAAGGCGAAACAAAGAAAAAACGGATGTGCATTACTCCTAGACAATAAATCGATTTACCCAGCTTGACGCCTATCCACTTCCAAGAGTCGAAGATGTAGTAAACAAGGTCTCCAAGTTCAATGTGTTTAGCACAATAGACCTCAAGAGTGCTTACCATCAGATACCCATTTTAGAAGAAGAGCGAATTTATACTGCTTTTGAAGCTTGCGGCCACCTTTATCAATTTTGCAGAATCTCTTTTGGTGTTACCAACGGCGTCTCCTGTTTTCAGAGAAAAACTGATTCTATAATTCAAGCAGAAGGCCTTGAGTGTACTATAGCTTACTTGGACGATGTGACGATGGGGGGAAAGGATAAAGCTGAACATGACAAGAATTTGAAAATGTTTTTTGATGTGGCAAAGAAGTATAATTTAACATTAATCATGGAAAAATGCAAATTTTCTCAAGATGAAATTAGTCTACTGGGATACGTTATCACAAATAACGAAATACGTCCCGATCCAGATCGGCTTCAGCCTCTTCTAAAACTCCCACTCCCAAATGATGTCCAGTCACTGCGCAGAACTCTGGGGATGTTTGCACACTACTCTGATTTCATCAAGAACTTTTTCGGAAAAAATACAGCCTTTATCGTCGACTAAAAGCTTCCCATTATCAAAAGAAGCTGTTAATTCATTCAATCAGTTGAAAAATGATATAGCATCGGCAACTAAAGCGCCAATCCAGGATGGCATACCATTCACAGTGGAGACTGATGCATCTGAGTTTGCGATTGGCTCCACTTTATCTCAAGCTGGTCGACCTGTAGCTTTTTATTCAAAAACATTGTCAAAGTCGGAAAGAGTTCACTCATCCCTTGAGAAAGAAGCTCAAGCGATTGTCGAATCTCTAAAGAAGTGGAGACACTACCAAATAGGACGGCCGTTCCAGCTTATTACCGACCAAAGATCAGTTTCTTTTATGTTTGACAACAAAAGGTTTGGGAAAGTAAAAAAGAGAAGATTCAGCGTTGGCGTTTAGAGTTATCTTGCTTCAAGTATGATATTGTATATCGTCCGGGCAAAGAAAATGGAATAGCAGATACAATGTCATGGTTATGTGGATCCATTAGTGGTCGCCCAAATTTAGATGAAATTCATAGAAGTTTGGGTCATCCAGGAGTCACACGATTCTACCACTGGATTAGAACAAAAAACTTACCGTTTTCGTTGGATGAAGTTCGTCGCACTATAAGCCAATGTCGAGTCTGCGCTGAACTGAAACCGAGGTTTTGCAAGTATCAAGGGACTCTGATCAAAGCTACTGCACCTTTTGAACGCTTAAATTTAGATTTCAAAGGCCCTATTCCAAGTGCAAGTCACAATAAGTATTTATTAACAATTGTAGATGAATACTCGCGTTACCCTTTTGCTTACCCATGCCGAGACATGACTTCGGGCACAGTAATCGAAAAATTAAAAGAACTTTTTCACTTTTTGGTATGCCTTCATTTATAAATTCTGACAGGGGGACCTCATTAATGTCAGAAGAACTAAGATCTTTCCTACTTGCTCATGGCATTGCATCTAGCGATTCCTCTGCATATAATCCTCGAGGAAATGGACAAGTGGAAAAGTTCAATGGAACTATTTGGAAAACTGTCACTCTTGCTCTGAGAACTCAAGAGCTGCCAATGAGACAGTGGGAGGCTGTTCTATCAGAGGCATTCCATTCAATAAGATCCCTGCTATGTGTATCAACCAATGCAACACCACATGAATTAATGTTCAAGCATCCTATGAGATCACATTATGGAGGTGCTGTTCCAAGTTGGTTGTCTCAACCAGGTCCGGTGTTGCTTCGAAATCATAATAGATCAAGCAAATATGATTCTCTTGTGGAGGAAGTTGAACTAATACACGCCAACCCTGGTTATGCTCATGTTAGATTTCAAGATGGACGGGAGAAGACTGTATCTGTAAGAGACTTAGCCCCAGCACCAGAACAGAAAGATCAAGAAGTTTATAACACTACAGATGATAACAAAGAAACTACAGAGGCTAGATTACCAGTTCAGCAAGATCGTACTGAAGAGATTCCAATCTTTAACAATACAAATGACAATTATGAAGAGAAAATTAATGAAGAGCCAGTTCACCAAGATGCAAATGCAGTTAAAACACCTATCTCAACTCCATCCACCTCTCGTCCTCAACGATGCAAGAAAAAGCCAAACTATCTCAAGGACTACGTCACATCTTGAGGTGGGAAGAATGATGTGATATTTTAACATATGTTTTTCAATTTTAAATAATTTATCATATGTATAATTCATTGTTTGTTTACTTTATCTTTGTTCTGTAACTTGAATTAAGAGATTATTAAAACCTATCCTTAGGTAATTTAATTTCGAGTTTTATTTTCATATCACCGCCATGTTAAAAATACACTTTGGGAAAATTTGTATTTTTAGGAAAATGAACATTGGTGTGATATAGGTTGATGACAAATATAATAAAAAGGTTCGGCTTTGGTTTCCTTATCCACCAATAACAACAACATGATTGAACCATCCAATAAAGATTTATTAAGTACAAAATACAAAATAACGGCTAGCGGTTAACGAAGCGTTTTAGGTCATTGTTTACGGAACAATGACCTAAAATTGTCTCGTATTTTAATGTGTAGAAAATAATCGCCTGACTTTTTATGACTGTATACCCTTAGGTGTAAACACTGTATAAGTGTAGTTTGAGGTTACATAAATTTTAATTCAATTCGACAGTCATGAAAAATCAACTTACTTATTACTTTCTGACTATTCTTTGTACAGTAATTAAACATTTGTGTCAGATTATTAATCTTGATCTAATTTAAAAACACTTTATTCGATTTAGGTTTGATTCTTTCTTCCTGCTTATTGTTTAGTTAAATGAAATGAAATTAAGTAGCAAAAAAATAATTAAATTGGAGTTAAAGTTAAATGACTTTAACTTTATCAAAATTGTAATGAAATTTAAGGACAAATAATAGGAAGGTAATATTGCATTCGAAAATATTTTATTCTACTAATAATAAGTATATATAAGTATATACATTATATTTCCATCGCACATTAATTTCTTTTCCCGTGCGGATTTGCCAAAATAAATTATGAACCTACCAGGCTGACTCCGACCGCCCGCCACCGCGCCGTTAAAAACCGGATCTCAGAGTGACCGTAGTTTGTAAATGGGTGTGTATCCATACACACGGTCACAGTGAGATCCGGATCTCGGTGTGACCGTAGATTGTAAATGCGTGTGTATCCATACACACGGTCACAGTGAGATCCGTTTGTGTATAGTCGACGCTAGCGCGACGTGGTGTCGTTTCATGGAAGCTTATACACACGCACACTATGGAAAAATCCATCAAAGTGAGATCCGATTGCTGTCGGCTTGTTTCGAGCTGTTTCGACTATTTCCGTGATCCTGACGACCTCAGGAGGACGAATCACAGGCTTTGGCGCAACGAGATCCGGGGGGGTGGATCTCACTGCGCAAACGGATCTCACTGTGCCGGTGTGCATCCATATGCCGGATCTCACTCCGGCTTATTTGTCAGAACACACACACACACACACACACACACACACACACACACACACACACACATATGTGTGTGTTCCCAAATGGATGAATGTTCCCAAAGGGCAACAAAAGTATAATTTACTTGACTAAATAAGCATAGAAAATAATCAAATTTTTTATGTTGTACATTTAACCAGTCCCTGCCTTTGAAGAAAGTTAAATTAATTGATTATATAAAGTACAAGTGCCGTGCATAAAATAACAATACAGATTGATTTTTTTAAAATTTATTAAAATCTTACGAAATTCTACATTAACAAATTTTGACTAAATATATATATTATAGGAGCGTTTTCAATATCTGTAACGTTAGACGAATTTTGAAAATCCACACGGAGAATTTTGAGACCCACTCCTTAGGATGATCCGGGACCACACATAGAATTTGGAGAAAGCCCAGTCCTTGGGATGATCCGGAACCACACGGAGAATTTGGAGAAGGCCCAGTCCTTGGGATGATCCGGAACCACACGGAGAATTTGGAGAAGGCCCAGTCCTTGGGATGATCCGGAACCACACGGAGAATTTGGAGAAGGCCCAGTCCTTGGGATGATCTTTAACCACACGGAGAATTTGGAGAAGGCCCAGTCCTTGGGATGATCCGGGACCAAACTTAGAATTTAAAAAAGGCCCAGTCCTTGTTGATGATCGGGACCAAACATAGAATTTGGAGAAAGCCCAGTCCTTTTGATGATCTGGAACCACACGGAGAATTTAGAGAAGGCCCAGTCCTTGGGATGATCCGGAACCACACGGAGAATTTGGAGAAGGCCCAATCCTTGGGATGATCCGGGACCAAACTTAGAATTTAAAAAAGGCCCAGTCCTTGTTGATGATCGGGACCAAACATAGAATTTGGAGAAAGCCCAGTCCTTGGGATGATCTGGAACTACACGGAGAATTTGGAGAAGGCCCAGTCCTTGGGGTGATCTGGAACCACACGGAGAATTTGGAGAAGGCCCAGTCCTTGGGATGATCCGGACCACACATAGAATTTGGAGAAGGCCCAGTCCTTGGGATGATCCGGAACCACACGGAGAATTCGGAGAAGGCCCAGTCCTTGGGATGATCCGAGGCCACACGTAGAATTTGGAGAAGGCCCAGTCCTTAGGATGATCCGAGGTCACACGTAGAATTTGGAGAAGGCCCAGTCCTTGGGATGATCCGGGACCACACGTAGAATTTGGAGAAGGCCCAGTCCTTAGGATGATCCGAGGCCACTCGTAGAATTTGGAGAAGGCCCAGTCCTTGGTATGATCCGAGGCCACACATAGAATTTGGAGAAGGCCCAGTCCATGGGATGATGCGAGGCCACACGGAGAATTACGAAGAGTCACGTAAGAAAGTTTTAGAACGTAAATTTTTTGAAGCCATAATTCATAATGTATTTTCAACTAACTGAAAATTTAGAATAAGAATATTGGTCACTATGGTAATCAATATATCTATTAAGTTAAAAAAAGTATAAAAATGATACCAAAATATCATCTTATTGATTTATTAGTAATTTTGTAGAGTTTATCTACAACGTGAACATTTATGTAAATACCAATCAGTCCGTAAACAAAGATAACAATTTAATGACAATTTGTTGAGAGTTGGAAGTACCCGCCATCTTGTTTTTTTATGATTCATATTTGTCATTTTATAGTAAATTTTAATACCCAAGGTTAAATGCAAAACCTACTGTAACCAAAAGTTTTGTTTCTTTGATGTTTTGATTAATAAACAAAAAAGTGTTCTCAATACTCTTTGTTCGGAAGTGGACGCATTTTTTTAGTAATCTCGTAAATTGATTTTTAATAGTGATTTTTTCACAGTAACTTACAATTTACTTTAAAATGACATAAAGATGAATCTTTTTCGACGAATAGGTGTTGCGGATATTTCAAATTTAACATTAGTCTTATCGTAATAAAATTCCCAGGTGGCGAGGAGGCTGGTGCAGACTCTTCGTCACCCCCTAGATTAAAAGCCATTCAAGGACCCAGCTGTGAGCTATTCATTTATTACTCTTAACCTTTGGTATGACAACATCACAGAGAATGGATTCCTTATGATTAAAAGTTATTTGCCTCTGTTCTAGGAACTATTCTCAGGTCAGTTAAAGGAATTTTACACTAATTCCCAAGTCCTCAAGTTGTCTATCAGTCATTTAATGTTTATTTTTAATTTTGGTTGAGGTAATTTGAAAGCATCTGTCACAGGTAACTTAAATGAATAATCATCACATGAATTTTTCGCCTATCTTTGTTGAGCGTGTTAGTTAGAAATTCGAAAACAATGTCTCTTTTAAGCAAAAGTAGTGTAGGATTTTGCAAACTTAATACAAATCCTTGATATAAGTATGGGCATTGGTATTAAGTGCATAAGACCATATCACAGCTCATCGTTACACAAATTTACTGAAGTTGGGCCGATCTTACTGGTCCACGAACTCATTGAAGAGAATCCAACTTTACATGCCTGTACCAAATTTTATGATGATCAGATAAGTTTTGCTTTAGTTATCGTGGTTACAACCACTCAAAATTGAAAATTCTAATTCCCATATAAGCCCATGTAAAATTTTTTAGTAAATCGTGATTTTTTTAGTTTTAAATGTGTTTCCGACTAAAACCCACTACGTATCCAGAAAGTTCACATAAAAATCTAAAAATTCATATTTAAAATTATGTAATCGCAGTGGTGTCCCCTAAACTTTATAAACGGTACCTCCCGTAAAAACGACGGTATAGCTTTATTTCAAAGGAAATTCGCTAAAAATTTGCATGAAGTATACCAGGAACATCTTTATTTCGTTATTTATTTATAATAAAAATAATCAACATTATTTTCTAATAAAATATGTACAATACAGTACATTTCTAAAATACATAATATTGTAATATAAATAAATACTTTTTACATACAAAATTCAAACAGCCATAATTACAATATATACAATTAAAACCTAACAACAATAAACAAGCCAGGCTGACTACTATTTGAAAGCATAAGTTACATTAACATTATTACCAAAAATTATTTTGGTTTCTTTTGGAAAACAAGCCTCCAATGCATTGCCTGCTGGGAGACCATCACATGTATTTATATTTACTAGTGGTTTGACATAAAAATACATTCTAATGATTCTAACTATAAACTCTTTTGTCATTTTAATTTATTATTTAATAATTAATAATTATTTATTTATCAACTTGAAATCTTATTTACAAATATTAATAACCAAATAAAATAAAATCTTTACTACAGAGCCTTTCAATTTCTCAATTCTTTATTTAACTACAAACAAATATTTTAAAATTATTATAATTTATTTTATAAAATGTTTATTTGTAAATTCATTGTGTATGACTCTTGCTGTACAGAAAATAAGACATATAGGTCAATGATTACAACCATAGATTAAGCAGAGTATGCTTAATATATGGTAGGGCTTAAATTTTCATGTAAAGAATGTGCTTTGGAGGGTTTCAATTTAACTTATTATTTATAAAAATTAATGAATAAATATTTGGTGAAAAGAAAGATAATTTAAGTAGATTACTGGTATGAAATAATCATATTATTATAAAGATGTAATGTTTAATTTAACGAAACAAAACTGATTTCCTGCGTAATTCCGTGTTCTGAAAGAAATGACTGTATGGGGTACGATGTTAATGTTATATTTAAATATTAATCGGAACGTTAAAAGCTCCCAAGCGGCGGAGCTCATCCTCTATGCATTGCGCTTCAGCCCGGGGTACCTTCAATGGAGCAGAAGTGTGTGTTGTGTGTTGGAGTGTGTTTCCCAAGTTGTCTGATCCGCACAGTTGCACATAATTCAAAAACAAAATAACGTATATCTTTTGTGTTACATATAGTACCTTCATATAAATTTGTTCTAATATTTTATCAAAGACTCAAATTTAGAGATTAAATTTGATTTCTCATATACATTTCTATTTGTTAATAATCCGTCAGTTGGTAAATATATTCAATCATGTATATTGTAATTTGAATCATGGGGAATTCATCGTTCAAGTATATTGAATAATGAGTACTTATGCAGCTCCCACTACCTGATTGTCAGAAGTTTGTTGAGATTTAGAATTTTTCCATTAAAAATAAATCATTACTGTTATCATTTTCGTATTTATTTATTGTAATTATACAACAAAGATTGAGAAAAATAAGATACCAATATTGAAGAGATGTTTCTACGCGGACGCAAATATTAATTAAATACGACTATTGCCTACGGCTAGCCTGACAGTTGGCATCATGGACCTCGGTGCACTAGTTGACGGCGTCCGACTCCCGGAATGGATACAAAATTTTATGGGTTAGGTCAGCTTTTATTAAACAGTTTAATTGTATACAGCACAATGCCTTAGTAAAAAGTCCATTGGCGTAGAAAATGCAAAAAAAGGTTTACCAAACATCTACAATGATGATTAAAAACCCCGTATTCTAGATTTTATCTCAGAGAAACGCTTAGCTTTAAAACATCTAATGCAATTAAAAAAATAAATAAATAAATAAAAAATAAAAAACGCTTAAATAGTTAATTTAGGGTCATTATTGTTATATCATTAGTGACATTATTGTTTTTTTTTAATTATCTGCATTTATTATTTTATTATTAAACTATAAACTTACAAACTATGATGAAATACAAAGTTACACAATAAAAAAAGTAACATGCCATTCATTTCACTGAATTGTGTCAGTTGGTTGAAAATAATATACGTAAATATGATTAAAGTCTATCAATCTTACGAATCTATTGACAAAATGCTTTATCACTGTCTGACACCTTAGGGTATTGGTTATCGCTTACGAAGAAGACGGGTTCCGAAAACTCCCAAGTGTGGAAAATAAAAATCTCAAAATCTATAATATTTAAGCTAGCGTTTCCTTTCCTGAAATTTTGGATTGAGAAAGGACAACGTTATTTTACCAATCAGAATTCATATTGATCAAACAATAATCATAAACATCAACGAAATAAAAAACACAACTATTATATTACAAAAAAATAATATGATTGTAACCATAAACAGATTAGAATTTAGTCATGATAGGCTTTTTTTGGTATACGATGTTAGTATGCCTTCCTTTGAAAGTTAAGTATAATTTGTTAATTGTTAAGCCTAAATTTAACTATACAGGGTGTCCCGGAACTCTCTGGAACCCTTTTGTATATTTGTTCCTTGCATCGAGACAAGAAAAAAACATCATACAAATAGGGCTCTAAAATCCATCGTTTAGCCGCTAGCCGCCATTTTGTTTTTTTCACGTAATAATTTTTATTTCCGTAACGGATGGTTGTATTCATTTCATATTTGGTACAAATCTTTATCATACTAATGTACATTTTCAGGAAAAAAATTAATTTTTTCCACGGTGTATTTTTAAAATGGCGGCCATTTTTAATTTTCAAACTAAAATATCTCAAATTAGGTAAATTTAAAACAAATTACTCTGTACAAAAAAGTTGCCAAATTTAATTATCTAACCAACGGTACCAAGTTTGTAAGGATATGATTACAAATAACGGAGTTATTGCGATTTTTCTCCAAAAAAACATTGATTTTGCTTTATAATTAATGCAAATTAGGGCCATTTTCACAGAAAAATCGCAATAACTCCGTTATTTGTTACCATATCCTTACAAACTTGGTACCGTTGGTTAGATAATTTAATTTAGCAACTTTTTTGTACAGAGTAAATTTTTTTTGAAATTTACCAAATTTGAGATATTTTAGTTTGAAAATTAAAAATGGCCGCCATTTTGAAAATACACAGTGGGAAAAATTAATTTTTTTCCTGAAAATGTATATTAGTATGATACAGATTCATACCAAATATGAACTGAATACAACCATCCGTTACGGAAATAAAAATTATTACGTGAAAAAAACAAAATGGCGGCTAGCGGCTAAACGGTGGATTTTAGACCCCTATTTGTATGATGTTTTTTTCTTGTCTCGATGTAAGGAACAAATATACAAAAGGGTTCCAGAGAGTTCCGGGACACCCTGTATATGTGAATTTAGGAACTTGTTATGGAATAACATGCCTGATAAAATTATGTTTTCGATGTACTCGTAATTATTTGTCTCACTGGAGGAACTTTTTTTGACCAAAGTTTAGTTTTAAGAACTCTACTGGAAACTGGAACATATATATTAAACTGGAACTAATATATTAAATTTATACACAAAATAATAAAAAAATTATACAGGGTGTAATTACATGTTACAGAGCTTTTTGGAACTCATTGTGGTCATGGTAAGTTGAAATTGTTCACTTTTATATAGCTTACAATAAATCCAGAATATTACATTAGCAAGATAAACATTCAAACCAAAGTAAAAAAAGGTTTGCTTTAAGCATTCAATGATGAATTAGTAAATATTAGCAACTAAAAAATCTTTAGATTTGAAAATACGAGAGGGTTAAAAATCTTTGGGTTGAAATAATTTTGTGGAAATCTGTTGTTTCAGAAATCCGGCTTAAATAAACTGCTTGGTTTATTTATGAATTCTAAATTATGTCTTAAAGTTTCTTATGCTGATTACAGTTTTCATTGTTCTGATCAGTCTAATAGAATTAGAAACAGTTAAAATAACTAGATGCCTTTTTATTGTTATGATTCCTTTTCATGTTATGAATAGGACATTGATTTAAAGATATTATTTTATTATAAACCATACTATGCTTGGTATTCATTTTATCTAGGGATAAGTAAAGCCATCCAGCAGATCATTACACGTACAAATAATTTTTTTAAAATTATAATTTATTTAATAGGATAAGTAAAATTATATGATTTATAGTTAAAGAAAGATTTTAACATATGATATCATAAATATTTTTTCTTATTATTCATTTATTAAAAACACATTTGTTAATGTTGATATAGGTATGCATGTTTTAGTACTTAAAGTAAATAAAATGTGCATTAGTTACCAGGGGATTTTCACAACTTGAATAGAAGTAAGTTATTAAGTCAAACATGCGTTTGGTCTTTATGACTCATATTTGTACCATAGTGATGCTTTATTCATGACTTTTAGAATGCAATGAGTGTAGTGATGCCAATCTGTCAGTTGATTTTCGCTTAGTGCAGATAAAATACGTGAGTATTGAATAATAAACTGAAATAAGTCGAATTTTTTTTTTATTTCAGGCCGATTATTATTATCATCTATTTGATGTTTAACATAAATAGTTTGGGTTTTTACGAACCCTGTATTTGTGGTAAAAAACCCCGAGTTATTTTGAAACCAATTCAGTCTATGAAATGAAAGTTTCTACACCTATATAAACTATTTGAATCTACTTTTTAAGGCACGTGTAGGATTTTTACCGAACACCCTCGAGCCCATAGGGAGTAAGAAATAAATCATAAATTCTAAGCATAGTTAAATCTTTACGTTAAATTATAAGTCTTTATTAAAAGAGAACAATGACATAAACACAACCATGAAAGCATGGCCGATTAAAAAGTTATATGGTATCAACCCTTATATTAAAATCATATTGCCGAAAACAAAAACGCAATAAACTTGACATTTTGCGTGACTTACTTTAAGGGTATCACTAATGGAGGTCGGTGAAACTTCAGAAAGGACTTACTGACTTTTCTATTGCACTACGCTTTTTACATTTCATTACTCCAATTGTAAATAGCATACAAAAAAGTTACGATCAGCTTGAATAAAATAACATAATAATCCTTGAATTTATCAAAACATTGATCTTACCTAGTAATTTCATCTTTACTTGATTTATTTCAAATTTTTATCCATATCAATACATAAAATTAAATATTGTCAAGACATGAATACTCTAAAAAGATACATCATATGTATTTCGAATAGAAAATAAAACCGAATGCTACAGTAAAATGATCGGACAACAATGATAAGGGCAAGGAGCAATCTCCTGGAACCATTCAAGTAGTTCACAAGTGTCGTTTAATAAGCTATAAACCTTCCCAAAAGCTATTTCCACATATTATGTTTAATGTAGTGGATAAGCCTTTGAAAAGCTACTCTCTACATTATTATAAAAACTTATTGAACTCGTTCGCAAATTTATTTTTATTCTTTGATTATTCTACTGAGAATAAAAGGTCCTCTTTAATTCGAACATTGTTGTTTCAGTATTCTCAAAGTACAGTGTTTTGTCTTCATGAAATTGTTGTGTGACTTCTAGAACTTAATTGGTGCTCTTTCAAGATAATACAAACTATGACTTGATAAGATGTAAATATAACATAAGATTATGACAACTTAATAAATCTAACTTTTGATCAATCTTCCCATCAGCAGACCTCCAACAGAAACCAAGGTGCAGACAGGAGTAAAAACATAGCCATATGATTCTTTAGGTTAATATGTAATTAGAATGGCGGTTTAATATTGTTGTTAAGAAATAATAGAGGAGATCAAAATTTAACTTTACGTGGAAATGCCATAAGAATTTCCATTGTATATAAATGTTTAAGAAATCTATGTTTTACTCTTTTTGTTGGGAAAATAAGAGTTTTTGAGTTGAATGTTCTGTTTAGGTACTACAAAGGTCGTTAACATCATCATCATCATCATCATCATCATTATCATCATCATCACCATCATCATTATCTGTCTTTATTGATTCTACTTGAAATGTATCACAATTTATGTATTTTATAGAATGTTTATTTAGAGCATTCTAATAAAGTCGTGGATTACATCATCGGTGTTCAGGGGGGGGGGAGGAGGGGGGGGGAGTTGTATATTAAATATATTATTTCATCTCCACAGTTGTCCCTTAATTGTGTTGGTTCTTACTGCACTATTCGTACACTTCAAATTCGTGTAGGTAACGCTTATACAAATGTAAATGTGATAAACAATTCTAGACATGCCATAATTAACTATTACTAGAAACGCTGTTACAGTTAATAGACAAGAACAGCAAAAACATTAATTGAATGGAATGTAAGAATTTAAAGTTTAAATTTCAATTGCTCTATAATTAATTCCCCTGGGTATTCTGAATGTCTGAACAGAATAACCATACTTTCAAATTGTTGCTTACAAATGATTGGTTGATCAAGAGCATTTAGATTTTGAATGTTGGGTGAATTTGTTTTGGCTGTAATAATCGGCGAACAAAACATATTGAGAGTAGCCAAATACTGTCAAAAAATTCACTAATTAGGGTAATTCGTATTTAATTAACTTTCTATAGTAAATCGTTTATATAAAGAAATTACATTTATCCATACGATTTTAGTTTTAAAGCTAAATATTGGAGAACAGTTTTAGCATAGAAATCCCAGGACTTATTTGTTCATAATATTAAGCCCACGACGTACACATATTTTACTAGTTGTATATTAAATAAAAAGCTACACAAAATTTGAAAGAATAATAATAATAATAATAATAATAATAATAATAATTCTTTATTCATCAAAGTACATGTTACAAAATTACATAAGCACATATAAAATCACATTACACTGGCAAAGTGCATACATAAGAGTAAAACATATCTTTATAATCATTATATACAAAATATAAACAAAATAGTGACATTAAGAATATTGATGAATAATTGGGTTGTCCCCAAGGCCAAGCCCGTTAGGGGGTCCCCTCATTAGATTATATTTTTTAACAGAAAAGAAAAGATGTGCCAAGTTGCTATTCAAAATTGATTCATTAAAAAGTTTAAACATATTTTTAAATGCTGCATTATTTGCTTTACAATATAGCCTGCAATTTAATGAAACAATAAAATACAATAAACGATATATATATATCCAATTAGCTTGATACATTAATGTTAATTTAGTGAAAAAAAGTCTGAAAAGCAAGTTCGAACCAACCACATTAAAATGGAAAAAAATAACATAAAAGCTATCCCTTTTAATAGAGAGTTTAATAAACAGTTAATAAAGAGGAGTCTGTTAATAAAGAGTTTTTACATTGCAATTTATAGTGTAAAAATTACAATAAAATGTCTGTTGATTGCACCGTTACAGATGGGATGGTCTGAATTTTGCGCTGTCATATTTTTACTTGACCCGGGGATATTAATATTAATCAAGCGGTTGTTTCGCAGAACTGAATATTCATAAAGTAACTACAAAAACATGTCTATCGACAATACGCTTCGCAACGATTTTGTCATTCAAATATAAAGTATTTAATTAGAAGTATAAAGCTTTTATACAGTTTTGACAAATTTCCTATTATGGATATTCGTTATATAATTGGATGAACGGATCGAAGAGGAGTGAATCCTCATACATGACTGTTAACAACCTCACTGTAGTGACAAACCCCTATTTTTTGTAACGCGATTACGTTCGCAAAAAGCCTCGGATCGACTTCAAACTTTCACAGTAGATTTTAGGCGTAATTTTACAGGTCGAGTTCGTTTGTGAAGTTATTCTGTTAAGAAATAAAGTAATGAGACGTAATTTAATTTCCCATAAGAAATGCATTGTAGGCTGTAAATAACGGTGCACACAAAAACAGGCTATGTTAAACAGTGCATAAGTTGTTTTTCTGGCTGTTGTACTATAACTACGCTAAATATAATACAATTAATTAGTTATTTATGAAATTTTTATAATAGGGTTTGAATACTAAAAAGATAATATTTTATATTAACAAACAATAATAAAGAGAAAATATTTACAAAAATAATAAAATTTGTAACAATTAATTCTAACTGACACATGACATAAAAAACAAACACTAAATGTGATTAGCGTCAAATGTAAGATGTAGATGGCGGCGGCACTAACGTCACAGAAGTACCGTGTATCATAGAGGTTATGTTAAGTGTTACTTAAATCGCCCCACTCACGAAATTAAAGATATTACAATAAAACAATGTTTTGTGCAGTAAGTGGTTTGTTTTGATATTTATTTTCTTATAAAGGTCAAGTGTTGAGTTCAGTGCAAATTTAACCCATGGTAGGCTAAATGTTTAAATGCTCCCGTTTTCAAATAAGAGTATCCATTTCCATATACAAAGTAGTACCAAGCAGTATTAAAACTACATAGATAGCAATAGACCTATTACTTTTCAAAAATTCTTGCGAAAAGGGCTACATGAGAGTAGACGTATTAGAGTCCAATCACAATTGTTAAAGGCCCATCTTATCTTAACTACCGTATAGGTTCAGGCCTACAACAGTACCTATTAACATAACAGGACAGGACAACCTACGTATAATAGACAGCCTACACCTAAATTTCAGTTTTAGTAAATAGGCACCTAATAATTAGTGCATCATACTTGTTCCGGTACCTACTTCAAACTCAATACTCGTGATTTACACCAACACATTTTTTGTGCAAGGTGTTAAAATTGAGTTCAGAATCAGAATCAGAATCTTTATTGCCATTGATCAATTGAGATACATTGAAATAGGCATAGTCATATAACGGCATATGTATAAAATAACAAAATAAAAGCGACAGTAATAATGGCTAAGTTTAAATGAGCACAATCTAAAATCTAGATTAAAACAGTCGAATCCAAGAATTCATTAACAGAATAAAATGGATTTTGCAACAGCCATGAGTAAACTTTAGATTAAAAACTGGGAATGGTGGCTTCAAGGAGAGGTTCAGGCAGCTTATTATAAAACTTAATACAGTTAATTTTAAAAGAATTACCTGTAAGTGCAAGGCGATGTTGGGGAATGTCCAGTGCTCCTTTGCCTCTAGTATTGTATGAGTGTATGTCCTGTCGAGTGTAAAATTCATGTAAATTAGATTTGGTGTATGTCAAAACATTGTAAATGTATAGGTTGATGACTGTGCAAATTCGAAATTTCACAAAAAGTGGTTTGCAGTGCTCCACAGGGCCCACCCCAGCAATAGTGCGAATAATTTTCTTTTGTAGCAAAAGAACATCATGAACTTGTGATGAGTGACCCCACATACTAAGACCATATTGCAAATGAGATTGAAACAAGCCAAAATATGCTGATCTCAGGTATTCTATGCTGATAAGAGGTTTTAGTTTCCAGGAAAGATAAATGACTCTTGACAACTTCTTACAAAGATTGTTAATATGTGTTTTCCAGTTTAATCTGTTATCAAGGTAAATTCCCAGAAGTTTGACTGAATTTTCAGGTTGGTTTTGCAAAAGAGAAAATATGATACTTTGAGTTTTACTTTCATTGCAAATGAGCTGATTAGTGGAAAACCAGTTTAAAGTATGATAGTTGGCATCGTGGATTGTGTGGGCAAGAAGGTTTAGATCTCTATTGACAGCAAAGATTGTTGTATCATCAGCATAGATTGTACATTTTACAGGTAAGTTACGAGGAAGATCATTTACAGCCACAATAAAAAGAAAAGGGCCAAGGACAGAGCCCTGCGGAACACCAGCCTTGATTCGCGTAACTGTCGAATTTTCACCCTTAACACAAACAAATTGTAATCTATTGGACAGATAGGATTTCAGCAATTGTAATGAGGTCCCCTTAATTCCGTAAAATTGAAGCTTCTCAATTAAAATGTCAAAAGGGATGCAGTCAAAAGCTTTAGTGAGGTCATAGAGAAGCATTGACACTGATTCTCTATTTTCAAAAGCATTCACGATAGATTGAGTAATCTCTGATATTGCTAATGTAGTGGATCTTCCAGGCCTGAAGCCATACTGTGAATCAGTTAGCAGGTGATTTAAGTCAAAATAATTAGTTAACTGCTTTAAAATAATTGCTTCAAATATTTTGTAAAAAGTTGAAACAATGGAGATAGGACGATAATTTTGACAAAGCGATTTATCTCCTTTCTTGAAAACTGGAATTATTTTAGCAACTTTTAATTTTTGTGGAAAAAGGCCAGCACGTAGGCACTTGTTAATGACCAAAGCCAAAGGAGTGTTAATTAGATGAATAGTTTTCTTAATGATATAATTTGAAAACTAATAACTATCCATAGATTTTGAATTTGAGAATTTAGAGACGATGTCGGTTACCTCATCTGGTGTAATGTAGGTCCAATTGGAATGTGTGTTCCCAGTTGGTACGGGCCCAAGCAAGTCCTCAACTGTTGTGCATGTTTGGCTTACCAGGTTGGTAAGTTCTTCAACTGAATCTGTAAAATAACTGTTGAGTGTATCTGGATCTAATGTAACCTCAGGTGTACGAGTTGTGGTGTTTTCATTTATTATAATCTCCCATGCAGCTTTGCACCTATTTTTTGAAGTCTGAATGAAATTCTCACAAGCATTTTTCTTAGCAATTGTTAATTCTTTTTTATAGTACTTCTTTACTTTAAGATAAGTGCTATAAGCTGACTGAGCCCTTACAGAATCTGAGTTTACAAGATTTTTATACACAGAAAAGTGTGCCAACATTAAGTCTCTAGTTTTCTTCAGTTTAGGACTAAACCAGTTAAGTTTATGCTTTTTTTTCTTTACATTAGAAGTATTCTTATATGTTTTTTTGCTAACAAGAGGGGAGCTGTAATACCATAGTTCACTAAATCTATTGAAAAAAATATTAAATATGTCTTCTGCAGTCCCATTATGGTAATTAAGACAGTCCCATGACTCTGACATTAAAACATGACAAAACTTTGCAATATTTACATCATTTTGCTTTCTGAAAAATATGGTAGGCCCAATACCAGCTTTATTACTATCTCGTGTGACACGCGTCTTAAATTTAAAAAGTAAGGGGTCATGATCCGCAAACGTACCTTGTAAGAGTGAAATCTCATAAAATTCTCTAGAAAAATTAACAATCACGTTATCTATACAGGATTTATTCCTAGTAGGTAAATTATTTGTACAAACTAAATCTAATGTCCGAAGTAAATTCATGAAATTTATGGAGTTTTGCTCAATAACATTAGCCATTTCAATGTTAAAATCCCCACAAATAATTAACTTACTGCCCCCTCCCATCAAACTTTTTATTGCATTCTCAAACAGTTCAAAAAAGACTTTAATATCACCATTAGGTGACCTATAAACACTAACAATGGTAACATTTTGTTTAATTAGTTTAATACAACAGAGTTCACAATTAAAATCCGAAGAAAAACAGTCAAGATTAATAGATTTAAATTCAAGCGATTCTTTAATAAAAATAGCCGAGCCACCATTTTTATTACTACTTCTACACCTAATACTAGCAGTGACAAAATTCTTTGGTACAAAAATATCAGTTTGTTCTAAGGTTAACCAGTGCTCCGACATGCAAATAACCTCTACTTTTTCTAAAAAACAAAGATGTTCCAGAGACAGAATTTTATTACGGAGACACTGGCTGTTAACTTGCAAAATATTTAAAAGATCATCTTTAAAAGTACTATCTTTAAAAGAACTATCTTTAAAAGAACTATGTACAGAAATGTTTACACTAGGCCTATCAATAAAAAAGAAGAGTCCGCATCTTGTATACCTTTGTTGAGTCCTTCAGGCAAACTGCTTGCCGGCGGCGTTACCTTCGCTGAAGCGAGTCCTTCGAAGTTCTGGCTAGGCCTGGGTGGAGAAACTGCAGGCAGTGATAGTTCATCGAAGCTTTTACAAAGTAGATCTACGTTGTCAACTACCTCAGATTGTGGTGGTGTAGGTAGAGTTTCAACTTTCAGTAGAGGCTTCACTTCAGATTTCTGTGCCTTGGTGATTTTACTGATGAGATTTACAAGTACCCTCTTCCCTTTCCCGTTGAAATGCTGTCCGTGTCTAGTGTGCAAAGATCTGTCACAACTTTCAGCATTTATAAGAAAAACATTTTTGAGGCCCTTGCAGAGATCCTTAATTTTCTTATTTGTTGCAGAAATCAGTTTATTTACGACCGACCAGTCGGGTAAATCATGTCGATGAGGAACATTTGTAACTATTACATTTGTATCTTTCAGAACCTGTAAGGTATCTCTAAGTCCATTCACAGCATTATCGGAAGAGTTTTTTGCCACATCATTAGCTCCAGCCATAAGCATAACAAAGTCATTAGGCCCTAAACCTTCACATTAGCAGTTACATCGCTAAAAAGAGCACTTGGTTTGACAGTTCCCTCAGTATCAAAACACTGGCCCCATGGTGACCTTGTGATTATCGAGGCTATACCACGACCAAAACTATCGGAGTAGATTTTAATTTTCTTAGTTTTACTGGATGTTTTGTTAACTTCCGTAGGCCCATTAGGCAATTCACACTGTATTGTACTAGGCCTAGACGAAACTGGTGAAGACTGCTTGACTTTCCTTGTGCGCCTCTTCGCATACTTGCCCCGTTCGATTGGTGTAGATTGACTATCAACCAAATTACTGGTTGTATCTTCTTGGTACAAACAAGTAAATCTGTTACTAGTGCTGATAGGTGGGAAGTCCCTAATGCTTGCAGGGAGGCTCCTATTTAGGCCATCTCCTACATTGGAAATTCTAACTGACCAAGGCCTAGGCCCATTTTTAGAGACAGGTAGAAATTCATCACTCTTTGTCATTGTATCTTTTAGTTCTTGATTTAATGTTACTATTTCCTGCTCACGCTTTAGGCACATTTCACTTACTACCGTAATTCTTCGTGAAGCTTCTTCGTAAAGCTCCTTGTATTCTTTAACATCAGCCTCCAACAGCGATATATGCTTGGTTAAATTCATAATTTCTTCTTTAAGCTGTTTATTGGCAAACTTAAGTCCACAGTTATCACAGTACCACTCCTCATCACTCCCAGATAATCGGTTATATTCGTTGTCACTTAGTCCAATACACTTAGTGTGAAACCACTGTTGACATTCATATTCACAAAGGATCGCCATACAGTTATCAGAAACAGGTTTAAGGCAAATACCACATTTAGGTTTGGTTTTAGTCATTTTTTTTTTAGTCGCCTACCGTCCCGGTATAAGAAGAACCGCACTAGACTAACTTGTACAGTAAATTGATTTAGGCCTACAGTAGATCGCCTCTTAACTGGCCACTTCGGGGCCATATCCAAACTGGATAGCCTAACAAATTGGTGGTTAAACTGAAGTTGGCTACCATTAATAATATCAAATTACTGTCCAATGGAATATTTAGTCGTCAAATACAGTAACATCAAATACAATTTGGAAGTAGGCCTACCGGTATCTTAATTATTTAGTATCTTTTAACAAACTGACTTAACGTTTTTACTCATTTTGTACTTTTCTATAAATTTCAAGTAGCCTACACAAGTTAATCTAAAGGAAAACAATACATTAATAATGCAGCAGGACACTTGGTGATTAAACAGTACCTTTCCCTCAAATTTTCACTAAAAATGTAGACTTTATTACTCTTTGAACTTGTCAGAGTTTAAAAGAAAACAGGCCTACAATTGGAATGTAAAGTAGGCTACATTTTGACATCAATGAGATCCACGACCTACACCTAACTCAATATAATTCGGTACAGTAGAGACATGCAAACCCAGACTTCGATAACCCGGAATGTTGGATAACTCGGGAAGCCTGCCAGAGCATTAAAGTGCACTGGGTTTCAAGGCGGCTAAGCACAATGGCATTGGTCGGAACACGATGAGGTGCCTTTAATGTTTTAACAAAAGAGGTTTAAAATTTTATTTTTGTATTATGTACATTATGAAATAAATACGGTACGGTACATGGTTTTTTATAGGTACAACATAAACTATTCATACATTTTCTTAAGTTTACGCTATTCCCGATAACCTGGAATTCTCACAAATCCAGACTCCGTTTGGTCCTCATTAGTCCGGGTTTGCGGAGCTCTACTGTATTCTGTTCTTCTGTAATGAAGATAAACACATCACTTTCGAAGGCATTTTACTTATTATATCCAGAGTGTTGACTTTCATTATTCAATGGGAACAACTACATATAAATTCAGAGATTTATTTGAATTATTTGAAGTCGGATGAATATGTCTTTTCTCCCCTCGAAGCATTCCAAAGTGCTTTGTATGGACAGGGTTTCCCCTCACAACTTTCAATTCCAAATGAACTTGAACATTCATTAGGCCTATTATTTTTATAGGCCCTACCTATCAATAAAACTTTTTCTTAAAGTTGTGTTGAGTCGTAGGATGCCGGATTAGAGGAAGTTTACTTGACTACAAAAATAATTTTTGTGGCAAAAAAGGACCAAAAAAATTGATATGTTATAAATGTCAGTTGAAAGAAAATTATTTATACGTAAAATTTTGTGCCGATGTAGAGGATTCAATTGTAATTATCATTTTAGGACCAAAGGTTGAGTTTACAAAAGTGTGGGCAACAAAGAGTGGGTATGGAACCCTTAAAAATATCTTTTTGACTAATTAAAATTCCTTCACATGTCAAATATATAACTTAGCCTAACATTTCCTAATTTCCACATCTAATAAAACTGGGGAACTTTTCTGTTAAACAGACCAACAATTTTATTTGACGGGTAAATATGTTAGGTTGGGGTAGAGTCTGGCTGCTTCGAGATTTTTTTTTAGGGTTGTTAGGTTGGATTAGGACTGTCTTGCTGTGATTTGTAAAACATGAAAAAACTTAATTTAACTTAACTTAATTCCACATTCCATCGATGATACGTATTACTAAAGCGGCTACTAAACTCCGCACACTGTGCGGTATTAATTAAGCCTAAGATCAGTTAATGGATTATTAATGGGCAACCATGTTTCTTTTCCTCCTTTTTTCTCAACTTGTGTACATTGTATGAGAAAACCGTGCATACCAATTGAAAGGTATTGTCATGTAGATAAGCAGAACTGTATTTTAATTCATATCAGTCCCCAGGGCTATGCCCTACATTCTTTCAAAAATTTTATGGAAGAATGGTAACTGATTCAATCATTAGACTGCTGTTGTAATAATAAACGCTAGCAAATCAGGGAGAACATATGTTTTGGTTATGAAATAGTTTTCAACAAAATGTGTCCAGATAAGTGAAGTTTTTGTTGAATTTCGACCAGTGGGCGATCTATTATATGTAATGTTTTGTAATAATATAAAAGTACATGAGTTCCACAAATTGTTCAACTATAAGATAATTCATTGCATAAATAAAAACTAAATTTTGTGTTAAAATTGGCTTAGAGTAGTTTTTTTAGTTTCACTCTAAATATTAATCGGCAGTGAATTAACGGGAAGCCTTAAAAGTGGTACATTATACTCCCTCTTAATCGGCCAGGCCTCGGCCGGATAATGATTTAACTGGTTAAACCGATGTACATTTAGGCTAAAAATGCCAACCTACAATTACAACCTACAATCGGTTAAAAAGATGTTTTTTGCCAGCTTAGGCCGGTTAAACCGGAGACGGGTTAAAAGGTGGCTGGTTAAGATGGCGGCTACTGTAGTAGTAAAAATTGGGAAAGTTCATAAATTAACGGAAAAGTTTCCAAACTGGCCTTACTATGAAGGCTTACTATGTCAAGTAGAATGGGCAAGGTTGTTTTGTTGGTTATCATATAGTTTTTTTTTAAAGTCTAAGGAGATCACAAACTTGTTTGGTTATTCATGCCCCAATAAGTAAAAAATTAACTGTACTCCGAGATTATATTTGAGAAATGTGGAAATTGACTGTAGGTATTTAGCCTATATATGAATCTATTAGCATGTCTCAAAATACTATTTTGCAATCAATTGTGCTATCAAACAAAAATACATGGTTTTAAAGCGGTGTTTTTAACCAAAGTTAAATATCAGTCTTTGGCTTTTGGCTTTTTACCCTATTTGCAAAATTATTAAATAAATTCACATATATAGTAGAGAGTCAATTCCAAACATAAATTATGCAGTCAATTATCCGTACCCTTAAACGGCCTACTAATTCAGTGACTGTATTAGGAAAACCTATGGCGAAACGTCAAAAATAATGCTTGGGTCTAAAAATTTTAAAGAAAAGTGTGCCATTTTTGTTTTGACTTCTTTTATAGCCTATACATTGTTTGGAAGTTGTTTTTTTATTAAAAAAATTTTAGCTCTAATAATCAACTTTACTGTAGGCTATCTGACTAGGAATACGCTCCGATGTCCGTCCCGTACAAGAATTTTTTACTCACTTTTTAGGTTATTAGGTGACGCTTTTTTTTTTTTTTTTTTTTTGAGGGAGATGTAAGAAAAATGCATTACGCACACAGGTGGCAAGTCTGTAGTGTGGGACTCCCCTCTAAAAACGGGTTTACCCACTAAAAAACCTCGCCTCTACTCTTTAGGATTCTAACCTGGAGTTGTTTATCACATTACGTAGGGGTAGGGCTAAATTTGGCTTATGCCCGTGGGGCTCACTCCTTATCCAGCCACTCGATCAAGGGATCTGGGCCACTTCGCGGTCCATGTTTCTTTTCCAGGAGGATGCCCCGCACGAACTGTGATAAACAATCCCAGTTGCCCTCATCCTCCAAGATCTTTTGGCAGACCGAGTCCACCGAAAATGCACCAAAAATTTGTGTGGCCTTCAGGCGGGACCCTTCCCAACGGGGGCAGCAGAAGAATGTGTGTTCCGCATCGTCGGGAACGCCCGAGCAATAAATAAAGAATTGGTAGCCGTTCCACCCATGGTTGGACGTGCTTGATAAGTCGTGCAGTCCATCGTCCTCAGGTGTCGTGCTCCCAGCTGTGTTGCCACTGTTGGAAGGTTCGGGAGCGCTCTGCTGTTCTTGCCGTGTCCTTGCCAATCTCGACTTGTCTCTGATAAATTGCCTTCCTCTCTCCTGCCAAGAGCTTGACAGGGATAACTCCGGCGACCACCAGGACGGCAGGCTCGGACACTGTCCGGTAGGCGGAACACACCCCGAGGGCCGCTCAACGTTGAACCCGAGCGAGTCGCAACCTGTACTACTCTTCATCGAGAGCGTCTGCCCACACCTCTGCTTCATAAAGAAGCACGAACTGAACCGCGGACATCAACAGACGTCTTCTGCTGGATCGTGGAACCCCGACATTGGCCATCAGCCTACTAAGGTAAGTGACTACCTTAGCGGCCTTGTCCGCCGTACGGAATATCTGATCTTTCCAGCTTAACTTGGTGTCCACCATAATCCCGAAGTACTTAGCAGCACGAATTGATTGGATTACCTCCCTTCCCACTCGGAACAGAATGACGGTGTCTATCCTCTTCTTCGTAAGGATCACAATCTCCGTCTTACGGAGAGCAAGCGAGAGACCGTGATCGGACATCCATGTGTTGACCACACGCATGACTCGGTTCAACTTTAGTTGGGCCAGCTCAACGGTGCGTGCGATAATGAGAGCTGCGACATCATTGGCGTACCCAACCAAAGTGGTTTATGTGGTTTCCTCAGGCATCTCCGACCTCAGGAGGCTGTCATAAGCAACATTCCAGAGATCCTGGCCGAGTATTGAATCTTGCGCGGCACCAGAAGTAACTTCCATCGTCCACGTTTCGTCCCTTGTGTCGTAAATAAGGCTTTGAGAGCGGAGATAATCCTCAATGAGTCGCAACAGATATGCAGGAACGCGAAAGGTGTTGCGAAGCGCATCCAACATATATCGACCCACCTCGCCGAGTTAAAGGCATTCTTGACATAAGCGTAACAAGAAGCACTACTCAGCGAGAGAAATGGTTGTGGCTCTCGACTCTCTTCACAGTTCTCCATGGACTTCGGTGATAGCGTCAATCGTTGACCGTCCCTTTCTAAAGCCATACTGACGGGGGCATGAGTCCCCGGCAGCTTCCACGGCAGAGGTCAGGCGGGAACGGATCAGCTTCTCGAACAGCTTCCCAGCCGTGTCCAACGTGTAGAAAGGCCTGTGGGACGACGACAGCTCGGGATCACCTTTGCCCTTCCTGATCAGTACAAGTCTTGCGGTTTTACATAGGGAGCCGGAAACACCCCTTCTACTAAACAGGCGTTGTACATTCTCAACAACAAGTCAGCATTAATTGAAAATACTTTCTTTAAAACCTCGCTGGGAATCCCGTCCGGGTCAGGAGCCTTGTTGCTCTTTAGGGAGAGAACGGAGGTTTCCATCTCCTCGAGTGTGAAGAGTGGAACGTCATCTAACCGTCCGAAGTCAAAACCGGCGTACATCCTAGGCCTAGCCTACAAATAAATACATACAAAGAATGATTTTAGCTAAGACCTCAAAACAAGCAAGTAACCTAATAATAATTATGCTTACAATATTAAAGGTAAATAGATTGTGAAGCGAAAAAAACAATAAAATTTAAAATCCATGATTAATTAATCAAAATTAATAAAAATCAAGTAATGTAAGTATTGTAGAATTACGCTTACTTAACACTTAATGCATATTTTGTTACCTGAGACATAGGCTACAATGGCACAACACATTCAAATTAATTGTTCAATTTAAATCTTTCTCCCAAATAGATATTAGTTGTATCCCATAAATTATAGTTAATCGCATAATTCCGTACGACATCAATTCATTCCACATCAACATGCCTATCTTTTGGTATAATTTATAACTTCAACAAGTAAACATGTTGATCTATTTAATTTAACAAACAGGTCTGTCAAAATATCAATTAAATTTTATTTAAAAACGTAACATAACGGAGAGCAAATATAAACAAGAAAAGGTTATGTTATGTTGTTTTCAGCATACAGCTGCGATTGGGGAAAATAAACTGATCATAGCAACTACATTAGTCAAACCATGTAGCCTAAACAACTAAAGTTCTGTCAAACATTCCGGAAAATAAGCTTTTTTAATACTTGAAAATAATTGCTCGATTATAGTTTATTACCAAGTTTAAATTACTTAAAATCTAACCTGAGAATTTCATTGAAATCAAATTAGTAATAAAAAAGCCTTTTGGGGGTCAAAAATTCGCCTAAGAGAAATTTAAAGTCGTTCTAAAAGAATTTTTATACTCTATGTTCCATATAGTAAAAAATTCAATAATATTTTATTGTTTATTTAATTTTTATGATTATACAGAGTGTTATAGATAGTAATCCGAGACTGGCTATGCATAGTCGCATTTTACATAAATAAAAAATGTTCTACACCATTTTTTAATTAAAGTTTTGTTTGACTGCCAATCACCATTTTTTTACTTTTTGTTTTTGTAACGGATTCTTGTATGAGTTAATATCTAGCATGGACCATTAATATAAACTAAAGATCGCCTACTGGTCGACATTCGACCAAAATTTTAGATGCTCTGGACTGGACCTAATTTAGATTGAAAAATAAATATTTTCTATTTGAAACATCTGTTCTTACTGTTTTTATAAAATTTGTTATTACAACAGCTGTCTGTACAAAATGCTGGGAATTAATGAAATAAATTACCCTTCTTCCGTAAGATTAACATTGTAACTTTGAAAGCCTGTGGGGCGTAGCCCTGGGGACCGATCCGAATTATAATGCAATTCTGCTCATCTACAAGACACTACCTTTCTAACGGTATGCGCGGACTTTTCCTATGACGCACACGAGCTGAGAAAAAAGGAGGAAATGAAACTTGCCTGCCTATTAATGTATAGATGTCAATTTATAAAAAAAATATTATTTTACTTTATTTTCATTTTCAAATAGCGTCTTTTTTATTTTATTTTTCAATAAATAGGCCTATTTTGAAAACGTTTGAAAAGGAAAACAGTGGTTTTTGGAACTATGCCAAAAAAAACTTCCAAGAGTTTACACCAAGAGATTCTACTTACAGTCATTTATTCCATTGTACTAAATCAAAACCTCTGATTGTTTTGCTTGTTGAAACAAATGAAACAATAACAAACCTCTAATGATATTTGTCTATGTCAATACTTAACAGCTGAAATCAGTTCAAATACAAGATAAACAATAACGACGTCAAATTCGGAATATAGATAGGTTAAAATTTATTAACTTTTATACAAACTATTTATTATTAATGGTGGTATGATGAAAAGTACTGTTCATAACTCGTCCGAAAGTGGTATACCGGTGCTTGACCTAATTCGGCGAAGCCTCGTACTTGAAACTCGATCTTGCACTGATAACTACCACTTTCCGTACTAGTGAAGAAATATACTATTTCTAAAATATCAAGAGCTGTTGCTGTTATTTAATGTAAGTAACTTCATTGTTTCTACAGCAGGCAAAACCAGAAATCTCTTTAGTCCAAAAATAAATTTAACACGTTCGCGGCTTCTTGGCTTCAATTGTAGCCATCTGGGTTTCAATCCTAATCCGGGTGATTTTGTAGCCATGTACTATTGCTTTAAAAATTGTATCGTTTCAATGTTATTAGAGCGAGGGCTTTGAAAATCCGCACAGCATTAGACATATATATAAGATGCTATTTCCTGTTGTTGTGGGCCCCGCTGGACAGTGCTGCACCTGGATTCTGTTGCTGATTTTGGAACCATGACTCAGTCGCAAATCAGTTTGCATGCGCAAGTAATTATTAGATTATTTTAGTCCATGTTTTAGTATTTTAGTAGTTTTTAGCTGGGGTTTTGCGTTAGGGGTTTTTTGTAACGGTACCAGGTGCATAAAATGTCGGACCCTGATGATCCGGAGTATGACTTTCAAAAATGCATCTGAATTTTTTTCCCATGGGTTGGACAATTTTTCATAAGTAAATATTGAAAGTAAACACACCTAGAGTTATCCTAAAATAATCTTTTCAAGAAAAAAATCTCTCATATTTAGTGCCCCAAGAGTAAAGTCACTGCCACAGTGCTGTATGGCTACAAATGTATTCATGGAAGGTGGCACCACTTTTTACCACCAGAAACAAAATATAAAGTTTATTCAAAAATGTACCAGTAGCATCTTTTCTTACTAAAGTAAGATTATTACAGTTTTTTTGTAAATTTCAGGATAGGAGGACGGGTTTTAAAAAACGATTAGGCATAGCCGCAAACATGTTAAACAAGTGGAGCTTAACAAATGTTAAATCAACAACAAGTTTAGGTCCTTTTACCAAAACCCTTCATGGAATTTACACTGACCATGTTGTTGATTAATTATTCCTTGAATATATGCGATTTATGGAATGTCAAAATTTTGTTTAAATTGCTCTACAGTCGTACCTAAATTATACTGGCTAGATAGTTGAGTGGTTATAGTGCTCGCCTTTGAGTTCAAAGGTTGCCGGTATGATCCTGAGAAAAGTTAGTAGGCCTAGCTTTTTAAAGGATCGATATACTGGACCCAGTAGCCATTTGTCAATGGGCAATTCATTATTAATGGTATCGAACAATATGTTGACGTTAGATAGTAAAAAGACCAGGGTGTGGACCGTTCCCCTTCTAAACTTTATAAAGTGCCTCAGGTGTAGAAAGAAGTCAAATTATATTAGAAAATCATAACGTTATGTTAACAAAATTATTGTACAGATAACACGGAATATCTTGGCCTATGATGACCATTTACAGTTCAAACAATTGGAGCAGAGTGACAAAGTTGCAGATTGTCGCAGACTGTTTGTAGTGTCATATGTTTACCAATTTGAATCCAGAAGTGGAGTATGTCAGATGCCAAGATATTCTGCGTTATCTGTACAACAAAAAATGACACTAAGAATTATATTCAACCTAAAATGGGATAAATCTGTGTGAAAATGTTTATTGGTGATAGACATTAGGATAGTTTAAACCATCTTTGTACGAGTAAATTTCACACAATCTTACATACATTTATTGTACAACAAAAAATGGCACTAAGAATTATATTCAACCTAAAATGGGATAAATATGTGTGAAAATATTTCTTGGTGATGGACATTATGTAAGTTATAAACAGTCTTTATACAAGACCTTTCACACAATCTTACGATACCGGAGAAAAAAACAAACAAACAAACAAAAACATTTTAACAAGAAATGGTTGCTAAGTCGGGGGACAAGGATAAATCACAATAACAGACATAGGAATGAAATGGGTATTGATCTGCATAGACTAGAATTGTATGTCTTAACAAAAAAGCATCTTGTGCATGGAAATAATATATTTATATTGTCCAAGGTAAGAACTTTTAATGAGTTTGCTCAGTTAAAGAGGAAACTAAACCTTTATTTGATTTGCAAAACATTCACAGTTTTGATGAGTTATAGTGTTTTTTATTGTTTTATTAATCACAATTCTATAGTATTAGTTTTAATTTCATTAAATGACTTCATTTAATTTATAATGGTTAGATAAGAAAAGTTATTTTATATTTAATCCAATTCAATCACAATTTTATATAAAAATGATTTAGCCATACAACAAAAATATTTTCATCACAATTCTCTACAAATCTATTAAAATCTTTTGATTTATTGAAAACTAATGAATTCAGTAAAATAAGTCCTCCTTATAATGAGCAAAGCAAGCAAGCAACGCTTTATGATGCAGAGGCCAGTTGTCCCTGAAGCGACTCAAGCGATAGTCGCTAAGCGACAGTCGCTCCAGCACTGGTAGCGTTGTTTCAAATGGGAACGTTGTCCTTGATGCGACAGGCGTGGCTAGCGACTATCGCTGGCGACTGTAGCGGGTCTGGTTTGAGGCAGGCTCAGTCGCAGTCGCGGAGTGTTTCTTCTCAATTTTTCACGTGTTTAGTTGTTGATTGTAATTTCTTCAAGAAATACGGAACTACAATGGAAGATGAAAAGCTTCTAGAAACGGCTTTTATATTAACTATAGCACTTATTGCTCGAAATCGAGCAATTTAATTTTACCTATAACATGTCATTGCTAAAATGTTGCATATAGTTCTCCGACCAGTCCAATAGTGATTAATTCATCAAAAACTAACCTATTTACAGCTGTAGGATACAGCTATTTACAGATGTTAAATGCGCAACCTAATCCCAATAATAATATTCAGCGGAGCGATAGTCGCTGATCGATAGTCGCTCAGAAATAGTCGCTAATCACGTCGTTGTCCCTGAAGCATTTTTATAGAGCAATTCTGGTGCAATTTTATGCTGAATTTCGAGTTTTAAATGTGCCATGAGTTTGAAGCAGAAGTAAAACAAAAAATACCTTTCAGTTGAGGAAGTCGATGACGAAGACTTCATGCATATGTTTTTTGCACCACGAGTTGGTTCTCATTTCAACAAGACAAAACTGTATATTAATTTTCAACTAAAGTGTCATGGGATTTAATATAACCAGGTTTGTTGCCATTGTTGGTTTTGACAAAATATTAGTTACTCATAAAGATATGTACCAAACTGTATTGAAAATTGTTAAAAAATAAGCAATATAGGCCTAAGGTTTGATTGATTTCCTAAGAGGATAACATGGGAGGCTGGGTTTGCATTTTACCTGATATTAGTGAAGCTAAGTTATTTTTTCAAAATACTAAATCTTTTATGTTTAGGTTTTTGAATGTTATTTTAAAAAGTTTTTTTTATTAATTGCGAAAAATGCGAAAACCCAAATTCATTCATTCATACAAAACAACATTCATTCATTTTCATATATGTGTGTCTATAAATGCCTAAATGCATATAAAGTGTCTGGATAACTTTTGAAGGGGACCTCCGATTTTTATGAAATTTGGCATTGAGGTGTAAGACCTGGTCTATTCTATTTTCATGAGTTCGTGAACCAGCATGATCGGATTAAATGCGAACGGGGCTTTATGAAGTTTCAAAGGGGTCAAAAATAGGGTTTTGCTCATTTTTGGACCTCAATTTTTGAAATTCTACAATTTTAACTAAAACCATTAAAAAAAGCTTAAAAAACAAACAATTTAGTATTTTGCATTTTTTTTTCACTTGGCTCAACAGGTTACGGAGAAAATCCAAAAAAGTTTTTCCATGTAATTCTTTTGGGAAATTAACAAAACCCTCTGTCTCACATATTTATTGACATAACAATTCTTTATATTTTTTATTAAAATTCTACATTCTTTAATTTTGCCCTGGTAAAATTTGATATGTACATTCACAAGGTAGGGTTTAACTTATATTTGGTTACAAAACCCATATGGCAATGAACCTACATACTCACCCCCATTGTTTTTATGGGGAAAATTAAAAAGTGCCGAATATTGATAGAATTTGATATTTACCTTACCGTACCTTACCATTACATTTCCTAACAACTAACATAAAAGAAATCCCATGGCAGCAAACCTACAAACTCATTTCTATAGTGTTTATGGAGAAAATACAAAATATCAAATCCCTTTGGAAATTTGCTGAGTACGCAGGTTTGCTGCGATGGGGTATTTTCACTATACAGCTCTAAGAGTAAATTTACTAGAAATTTTTACTATAGTAGGATTCACGAAAATAGTCTGATGAGAGAGTCTACACATTGTTGCCAAATTCATTCAGAAACACATTTTTATACTGCACTACACATGGTAAACATCACCAGAAATGACAACATTGCAGGGTGAGAGGGGGTGAAGGGGGACGCAGCTGTTAAAATTTCCATCGGACTATTTTCGTGCATCTTACTATAGCGCAATCAATTCAATAAAGTTTTTGGGTAAGTAATTAATTTAATTTAGGAGACTTAAATGTGTAAGAAAACTAAAAATTGTATAGGTACAGCACTGTAAAAGTGTTTACTTTTTAACGTACAAGATTGTTTGTAACTTGTTTTAAAGACATTTAATGATATATTTTATTATGGGAGCAATTTAAGTACTAGTAATCATATTTCTTTAATACCACAAAAAATTAAAACTTCTTTCTATGTAGTTAATATGTAATTTGATAGATTTGTTATTTTTTATTTGTTTATTTTAAATAGCTTGTAACTAGGATTATCAGTCTTATGTTGCCGTTCATCCCCATACGCGCGGAACAAGCGTACTCCTAGTATGGAATACTATATTACGTTAGTAGCCACTGTAAGACCTTAGCACGAGACCTTGATACTTTTTAGTCCCTTAGAAGCCAAAAAGACCGTTTGGTTAAATTTATATGCACTTGAGAAACTGAACAATTTAGTATATTGAAACATTACAACAGCTTTAACGGTTACGGGAAAATCCAAAGATTTATTTCTTATAGGGAATCAACAAAACCTCATATCTCGATTACCGTATTTATAGACAAAATGAGTAATCTTTGGTATAGACCTTCAATAGATAGAGTGTAACATAAATATGCCTTCTACATGGAGGCAGATATTACTCAAGCCCATGATGTTATAAGGAAAATATAAAAAATCCCAAATCTTGATATAATTTACCTTCACAAGGAAGAACACTCCTATGACAGAGAATCTAGTACGTACTCAGTCCCATGGTCTTTCATAATGAAGAAAGAAAAATTCGCAAAATTTCATTGCATATTTGCCGAGCACGCTTATATGCTGTGGTAATTTTTATTTATGTAAAAGATCTTATATTAAATCCCAGTCTCGAGTGCGGAGTGTGGGGTGTCACGAGAGTGTGAGAGGGTCTGCAGTGTGGGCGCGGGCGTGCTGGAGTGTCGCCCTCTGCTAGAGGAGGGTCAAATACTGTTTTGACCTATCTTGGAAAGCTTCGGCAAACGTATCACACAACGGTTTCGACGGAACTGCCATAAAAATTGTGCTTTTTATTTTAACATTTGTTAATGGTTGAACTATTTACCGTTACCGTACAGTTTTCCCGTTTAATTGTTACTCCGTTTTTATTGACAACATTATGCTTTATTTTAGTACAACTGCTTTTCAGTAACATTAGTTAAATGAATGAACAAGTAATACACAGACTAATAAGTAAATGATGATCAATTGAAATGTCTTGATTGTCAATACAAAAATAACTGATATCTTAAGTCAACATTCTTTAATGACATAATTTACACAAATACAAACTCATTATGGCTAATGCTACTTTAAGTTAGTAGTTAGATCAGTTAATTTGATTATAATAAACAATTAGTAAAACAACATATTGATGATTCTGTTAAAGATAGCCTGATGTGTGTGACCATTTTCGGATCAACTCTTAAAATGCAGGTTAAGAAATTATTGCTTGTAAAATAACTTTTTAAATCTGAGAACTTTTATTAAAACTACCTATACCTGAGTGGAAAAATGTTAATAATTGAAAATGTGTTTAACGTAGATAACAATTAATTAATTATAATCATCCCAGTTTCTTTCGAGCTGCATGATAATTTTTACAATAATAAGGGAATTAAACAAGGTATACAACCATTCGGTGCACTAATTAATCAAGCAACAATTAAAACTTTGCTCCTAGAGCAACAGCAACTGAAATATTTTGAAGATGGATTTAATTATGAACCTATTCGTTATTTTGAAGGAGGGAAATGTTTTTTAAATGTTTTTTTTTAGTTTATCTTATATTTTGCTTTTGCATTTTACACTTAGTTTTTAGCATATATTTACTTTTAAAGAATATAACAGTCTACTAAATAACGTAACCCTGACCACACAGTTTCTTACTAGTGTGTTAAAAACTATTTATTTTGTAAACCGTTGTGTACACCTCTACAAAATAGGTAGGTTACAAAATAGGTTATGATTAACCTAGTCATAATTTTAAAGGTGCTTCCTTACACTCATTTACTTTTTTGTACAGATCTTAATATTTTTATGTAAAACATATTTTTCATTAAGTTTTAAGTAATAGCTAAATAGGACCGAGAGGTATACCTTTAATGGTATAAATAATAAAATTATTTATTTATAAAAGATTTGTAATTGTACTTAATTCTCAACATTATTTTACTAAAATATCATACGAAAAAGTGATATAAATTTTATTTAAAAAAAGTCTATTCATGCAATGTTTTTTATTTCATGAAAATATTTTTTTAAGATAATAACTTCACAGATAAATTTGGTTTATTAACATATACTACTTTATAAATTTTACATATTAATGTGCTGTGTTTTGTTACAATGACATTAAGAGGTTAATATTTTTTAATATTAATAATCTAACAATATGACATATAATTTATATACTTTGGACCGGCTTCTCCAAACACGTTTAAATTAAACTTAGTTCAATTCAATGTTTAACATAGAGTCAAATTTTGTCTAAACTTGCTTAGAGAAACCGGCCCTTAGAGTTACAAAATGTACCATATTGTGTTCCTTTTGAACTGTCTTAACAATCAATATAAAATGTAAAATTTATAGCCTTTAAATTCGTTGCTACTTTATGAATTGTTTTTTGGTGGAGGTTTTTAATGTAAAACAATCCTTCAAAGAAACTACAGACTAAAATAAGGATAGCTTGGTTAGTACTTATTTTCAGTTGAAAATATAAGGTGAATTGTCATTTCAAATATTGGCGGTAAGGAGAGCGACAGAGATAGCAATATGGCAACATTCCAATAGCGTGAGCTACTGGTGAACACTTGCAAACGGTACTGAACTGACCTCCGGCCTCTGATTGGTCGCTGACTCATAAAACCACTTCGATTCCGTTTTGCGTGTCTACAGTTTCCTTGGCTTCCCATGAGGCGGTCAGAAGTCGGTACACTAGTCTCGGTACCTCGTTACCTTTTGCTTCGATCACTCTCGTGATTTATTCGTTTTCCCGGCACACTGTACTATTGAGTGTTGCCGTAGTTTTTCGCCCTTAGAGGTTCATCTTTCTCATTTCCTTTAAATATTTAGTGAAGTATAAATTTTCATTTGTTTTCTCTGTTCCTTAAACAACGTTATAGTGAATCGACTTTGTAGTGATTCCAGTGTTCTGTGCGTGTCGGGCAACTCGGTCTACCGCGTACAAAGACAGTGACTTTCGAGATCTCTCATAAGTATTGTGCGTACGTGCGATTCACTTCAAGAGAGAAAATTCCTGGACCAAAGTGGTGGACAGCTCTCTTGGCCTAGCGTCTAACTTAAGCTACATAGTTAACATTTGTTAACTTCACTGGTAATTTTACCTGGTCCTTCGAACATTTTTTAAAATTTGAACCAACCTCGTAAATTTCATAATTAAATTTCTCATTTCCAATAAATTTTAAATAAATTAATTTTCCCCTTTATCGCACATAGCTATTTTATGGTTTTCACCCCAATGGGTCCTATTAATGAAATCAAGCATACGATATTTCATAACATATAAATAAACGTTTTTATATAGATTGTTTAATAAATAAAGAGACGTATGCTATTACACATAAGGTGTTATTAACCGTTCTGATGACAGAAACTATTGGAAAAGATAGACTAGAACGAGTTTTCTATATTCCCATTAAACGTTTGGGTATTTATTAATTTACTCGTAAGAGTAAAATGTAAACATTTTTAGACTGAGTTGTTATTAATTTAGGGCATATATTACAAAGTTTCGTTCGTTGACAAAGTATGTTGGAGAAAGGAGGATTTCGGGTATAGATTTTCGTGTTTCGCAGCCCAAAGGACACTTTGTAACATAATTAGGTAAAGTGTTACATAACCCTTTTTGAAGCTAACGAGTAGTTTGTTACCTTGACCTTGAATGTCCACCTCTATTTCTTGAAACCATTATTTTTTGGATTTATACAAGGAAAAAAACTAATGAAGACGGTATTCAAAACAATTGATTGCACAATATTTTCCTTATGGAGAAAAGTTAATTTTACTAACGATTTTACGAAATAATACGAGGATTTTGAACGTTTTGATTAATTAACTAGCACTATTTCATACCCAAGTATGCAATGGCTGTATACTTGGGTATAAAGTAGTGCTAGTTAATTAATCAAAACGTTCAACCCTCCGGAACGGTTTTCCGCTTGTACTTTGGTAAATAACTTCCAACCACAAACTCCACTACAAACATTCTTGTTTAATATAATAGGATAAAATAGTTATTCAAGGATCTCTAGTTAAAAATTTATTTTACTGCTTTCAAAATAACAGCAACCTTATCGTCCTTATCGTCCTTGCTTCCATTCGTTAAAATAAACCATTGTATTGAAATTGCCCCTGTTTGTTGTTGTTGTTTTTTTATTCTTTTTTTTACAAAAATTTTTGTAAAATTTCAGTGAAGGATATGGACCACATAAAGAAGTAAACAAATTGATAAATAACGTCTTAGATCGATCTAGAAAAGGTAAATTTTCCAATTATTGGAGTTTTAATGCATTTTCTCATAAATTACATATTTTTCCTACCCTCTAGGACCCAAAGAAATCCATTAACTTCAAAACAGCCATGTTTGGTACAGTAGTTTTCTTTCTAGATACTAAAATGCAATTCGTATAAATAAATAAGTATAAATTCTTATTTCTTTATACGCCTTTACTCAAATGCACTCTATTGTAGCTAATAAACTATCTTATATTTTCTTGTAAAAGCTTTACTAAATATGAGTTACTTGGATACTTTATTTGAAACACCTACGCACTCTGTGGTGCGTATTTTAGGTTGAGTATGACTGAAGGGTGATTGTGATGATTGCAATGGATCATATGAAATATAGCTTTGTTACAAACAAATAGCAGCCGTTTCATTTGTCAGGATAATTAAGTTGGTCATGATAATTTATGCAATGGCTGTAAGTTATTCATTTAAGCCACTCTTGAGATATTTGGAACACTATTTGCTCTTGTTCTATTGATATTACATATCACTCGTGGATTGAAGGCGTTTATAATACAATCAAATTAAAGTGCAAATCTTATTTACACCATAAATTACTTATAATAATATTAATTTTTTTAAACCTTGAATTGCCTGACTATAATGAAGAAACCAAAATAATTATTTACCCTGATAAATGTGTGCCTACTGTACTGTCATTACTTCAATTAAAACTTTTTATACACCAACAGTTCTGATTACTGTATGGCTGTTTACAACAAAATACAACAGCTAATTATGTCTAAGGTTCTGACACTTGTATTTTCTGACTGGAACCCAATAATAACGAAGCTTGCTAGTGAAAGTGTATTGTCTGACTCTCTGTGACGAAGAACAACGGCCGATGGTGCGGATGGCTTTGACACCTGTATTGTTCAATTGTTTATATCAAGGAACAACTGCTAATGGGGTGGATGGATCTGGCAAGCACATTGTTTGACTGCCTACCAGTTTCATTGTTTACTAATGGCGGTTATAATAAAAAACCGATAGCTCAATCTTATATTAGTAGGGGGTTATAGCCGAAGGTAAGGAAGTGCGGAGCAACTGTGGAGCCCCCCCCCCCGAGACCACCCACAAAGGCGGAGCCCCCCCCCCCGAGACCACCCACGAAGGCGGAACCCCCCCCCCGAGACCACCCACGGCGTAAAGGTACCGACCCTCGGCCAGGTGCAACATTCCACAGGAGGGGAGTCAAACAATAGACCGCCGCCCGACCTCACCCCAGCGCATCATTCTCCACCCATTCCCACACGCAGCAACATGTCTCCCAGGAGCGGCCTCTTCGTCAACAACGCACAGCCTGTTGAAGACATCTTCGACGTGGATGAGCCTGTGCCCGATGATGATGAAAATCAACTTCCCGAAGGAGACCTCATGCTAGGTTTCGAAATGGCGAGGTTCTACCTCGACATGTATGATCCCTGGCTAATATCTGAGGACTTCATTGAAGAAGCAGAACGGTGGATTGACCTCGGCTACCAAGTCGAGATCTTACCACCGGTACGCTACAACGGTAGATCAAGATTTTCAATGATTACATAATGAAGGAAGTCTGCGTTATGGAAGTGGACAGCGGGATACTACTGATATATCACATCGCCAAACCGCCATTCAACAGGTACGAACTGACCATCGACAAACATCGAGAATCACACTGGCTATCGAAACACTACCACGGATTAAAATGGGATCAAGGGGACATTGACTACTGCGACTTGGAAAAAAGCTACGAAAGATAATCGCCAAACGACACACCGTCTATGTCAAAGGATCGGAAAAGAAGAGTTTTATATACAGACATTTAGCTATTGATCACTGCACTACCAACGTTATCGACTTGGACGATATCGGATGCGGTTCACTGGCTACAATCAACAATCTACTATCGAAATCCACGCTGCGATGCCGCCATCACAGATCACCTAACCACCGATGTTCACTATCCAATTGCACCGCATTGCACGGCTGGTTATTTTTGACTAACAATATTGACGATGAATTGGAATCAACAGATGAGACGAGCTCGTATTTCTGCTCTTGCTTTCACACGTCTACGAGCACTACAACGAGTACTACCGCTGCAACTGTTGGCATCGACACCGTAGAATGAATACCAATCAGATTGAGAAATATCTATCGACTCTGCCAGTACACAATCATGGGGTCTACGCTGCCGATCGACTACCGCATCGCATCTCCCCGTCTACAGCAATCGTTGTGAATACCGATCCACACAATGAAGACGGTACGCACTGGGTTGCATTCTACCTGGACCGAAAGAGTGATGTCATTGAATTCTTCGACAGTTACGGACAGCCCCCACATCTCTACTTCTACCAAGGATTCCTGAGACGCAACGCTCGTCGTTACCTGTACAACGAGTATCGCCTACAAGATGATGACAGCATAGTCTGCGGCCACTACTGTCTGACTTACCTGTACTACCGAACTCACCATGATATGAGGATGATGGACTTCGTGCAGCTCTTCGACGACACCTCCACTGCTCACAATGATGTGATGATCAGAAGACTATTCACCAGATTGTATAAACACTTGTAGCAATGTTTGCTTCTTCTTTGTAAAAATCTTTTTTTATTTTTCTTTGTATTGTAAAATCTTTTTCATTTATCTTGAAATGTATTTTTTTTTCTTGTAATAAAAATGAGTACTCAACAAACATCAATCTTTTCATTTCCTTTTAGTATGTAAGTTTTCATTTTTGAATAGGCTCAATATTTTAAAGTGCATTCAGAAAAATCAGATAGTTTAATCTTTGTACAGACTCGAAATTTATAATTTACTTTCAAAGACCAGAGGGTCTAGTAACTCAGTATTTCAAAAGAGTCTGATAATTTACTCATTGCACATATTTGACATAACAGTTCAAAGTGAAAAGAGCCTATTAGTTTAACCTTTATGTAGACTCGACATTACATTTTTACTTTCAAAGACCAGAGAGTCCAATAACTTGATATTTCAAAACAGTCTGATAGTTTAAGTATTTGTACACCTCTGTGCAGATTCGTCATTTAAATTTTACTTTCAAAGTGAAAAGAGTTTGATATCTTAGTATTTTAAAAAAACAAAGAGTCTGACAGTGATTGATCTTATTACTATGTGTGAAACTGGAAAATGAAAACAAGTATGTCAATACAAATGGTTAGATTTATTGAAACAATCTTAAAACTAACATCAAGTGTATTGAAAAAGGAGGAATATTGAATCATCAGATAGAAACTTTATACATTATTTAACAATGATAAAATGTATAGAATAGACAACAAAAATGAATTTGATTCATTAATGAAAATTTACATACAAGCGACAACAAGAAAAATGCACACACAAAAATAAATAAAAGTTCATATCACAGTCCATCACACACTCCCGAGATCCGAACAGAGCCTACCCGATCACACTCATGCGACTTAAATTATACTGTCTAGTCGTCTACGTCCATTAGCGCTGGTAGAGCTGGAGGTAACGGTGGCGCCCTGGGGGGAATAGCGTAGTGTCCCCACGGAAGCGTGTTTATTCCGTCCTCTGGCATTACGTAACGTTTGTCATCATAGGGTGCCAGGGACCGCTTCCTTACCACAACGGTGTAGATTATGTGGTGTTTGCTTTGGAACCTCTGATTGTCCGTACTTTTGATAGTCTTGTTGTATAAACAATCCAGGTAATCTTGTACGGACAGTTCCTTTGCAACTACGGCGCGGTTGACGCCCTTTGCCCGCTTTATTGGCGGAGGCGCACCACAGTCGTCGTCATCTCCGTTACCAACAGCACACCTAAAGCCTCCGGACACCATACAATATAATTTTGCCATCAAGCCGACGAATAACCTAATAACTCTCCCACCGACTTCGTCCTTGAATTTCCCCAAAACCCTAGCGTTGCGCCCGTCGTAGCACATGTGGTTCTGAGGATAGTTGCTAGTGTCGAAGTCGTCCAGGTGCGTCATCATGTCGCGGTAGACGTCTAGGGTACGGATGGCGTAGACGATACCATCTGTGTCCATGTAGGTCATATTGATATTTTCGATGCCGTACCTTTCTACCATGTCGTAGTGAAAACCGTACATCCACCGTTTACTGTGGTCCAGAATACACATTCCCGCATAGACTGGCTTGTTCAGCACAACTCGCACTTTCGCCATATTTAGTAGTGCCAGGTTCTCGTCGTACCAAATTCGGTCGTTGAAATTTGCCTTGGCCACGTACTTCGTGTATGTCTTGCGGGATGTGGCGATCTTCATGTTTTGATGTTTTCTCACATTCTGGAGACTCATACCGTAGACAGCATTGACCATCAATTTAAACATTTCGACTTCAAATTTGTTGTTGGCCTGCCGTCTCAGTTCGGTATTCAGCATCACGTACGGTTTTAACCACGGCGACAGTTTAAAACGCATAACCCGGTGAACACGACAAACACGCAGTCCATTCTCGATCGCTTGTTGCAAGTAACGATAGTGAATCACGTATTCATCCTTGTCCGTGAGAGTAGCCATTAGCTTCTTCGATTGTCCTGCTCC